>JAODGE020004092.1:0-23867 GCA_027574965.2 Ecitophya simulans
GTTAGAAATTAAAACGACGGAAGCCGCAGATGCTGGAGAATGGAAATGCGTAGCTATCAGTAATGGTGACGCAAACTCAGTCAGTTTATGTCAAGTTAAAATGGCTAGTATGTTCTAATCACAATCTTTTGATTTTCTTCATTTGACACTAACTATTTCTAGTTCCAAAACATTATCGTAAACCACGATTCATGGAAAGCTTGAAAGCTATCCTCACCGAAGAAGGACTAGTATCGTTTGAGTGTAAAGTTGTTGGATCGCCGACGCCATCTTTAAGATGGTTTAAAGATGGCCACGAATTGAAACCCGGCGACGTGTACCAACTGAGCGGCACCAATTCTCTAGGATCTTATTGCTGCATTGCAACTAACTGTATGGGGGTTGCAAACAGCACGGCTGAGTTGACAATCGAAGATATACAGAATCAACTTAACGACGATGAAAAACAACAATTAATTCTCAAGAGTCAAGCACCCAAGTTCATCCAAGGATTGAAGACCAGCGAGGGAAGAATCAACGAACACTTCAGATTTGTTGTCCAAGGTATGTGTGGTGTGTTTTGGTTTGCGTAGATGTTGTCTATATGATCTTCTTTTCTATAAAGTGAGCATTTCGCCATTGCCAACGTTGGCGTGGTATTGTGACGATCGCCCCATTGAACTAGAGCCCGAAAAGTATATGATCAAAATCGATTCGATTGGTACGTGTCATTTAGATATATCGCGTCTAGAATTTATGGACCAAGCCGAATGGAAATGCATTGCGTCTAACGATTTCGGTCACACAATGACTTCCTGTTTTCTTAAATTGATTGTACCCAAGCACTTCAAGAAACCTAGGTTTTTGGAGTGTCTGCGCGCAGTTTTATCAGAAGAAGGCGCTGTTAACTTAGAATGTAAAGTGATTGGCGTTCCTCAGCCCATTCTAAAGTGGTACAAGGATGGCGAAGAACTGAAACCCGGAGATATTCATAAAATAATATCAGGAGCTAATGGTACCTGCTGTTTGGGGACTTATACGTGCGAAGCTAGGAATTGCATGGGCATTGTGTCTTCATCAGCTTCTCTTCATGGATTCGAAGATGAAACTAAGACTAGGGCCGAACAACAACGTCTTGAACTAGCAAGAGTTCCCTCGCTATCAACTATTCATGAAGAACGCACTTCTCAAATGTATGACACGCCTCCACAAGGAGATGCTTCAATGACCTTGAATGATCATGAGGAAATTTCGTTCTCATTTGATGGCAAGGAGGTCTCAGTTTCTTTGTATGAAACACCAGATATTACTGAAGAGGAAGCAGTTCAAATCATTGAAATGTATGCCGATCAATTATCAGAGCATGTTACCTCGCAGAATATTGTTGAATTACCTCCAATGAGATTTATTAAAGAAACTTCGAACTCTGGTAATTTGATGATGGAAGCTGTTCTCGTAGATGTTTCCGAAGACTATTTCTCCACGGCAGAAGAAGACTTACGTACTGAGGCTGATGTGGACGAAATATTTTCCATTTCTGATGATTCCAGACCTTTTAGCCCAGAGCGCAATGGAAGTGAACCTAAACGTCCTCCCAGGAAGAAGAACGATTCGCCAAAGAGTACTTATTACAGTTTGGCTAAGAATGGCTCCAGTCGATCAGAGAATGGTGAAGAAAGTATGGCCACAGCTGGGGATTTGGAAAGCGAAAGTAATGAGTTTGAAAGTGCCAAAATGCAAGATGCTTTTCAAGTCGCAGCCATTACCGAAATTACATCTCTCCCCGGCGATGAGCTCTCTAATAGACAATCGGTGTCACCTCAAAATACGCACGAAATTGGTTCTGATTTAAGAGTCAACATAGTTGGAGTTGATAAAGGCAAACGTTCTCGGCCAAGACGCTCAAGTCGCCAGTCACAGAGTTCTGATGATTCTAAAGAACAGGAAATGAAGCGGAAGGCTAAGGGTAGAGATATTCATGGCGAAGAAGGTGATGGTTTAGTTATCGACCCCGTAAAACAAAAAGCCAAAATTGAAGAAATGAAAGCGCTCGAAAAGACAATCTGCCAGAAATTGCGCGAAAACATATTTGACGTTCAAGGCGACTTATTAAAAGTGGAGGAGGATTTATTGATTCAATCTTCATTGAAAACAACTTCCGCAGCGGCAAACAAGAGTCTTGAAGTGTTAAATAGTATCGTTCAGCCAATTAAAGACATTCAAATGTTCTTGGTAACTTTGGAACAGAACAAAGACTCTTCAGACCTAAATTTTGCGGAAATTATTGCTCCACCTATTTTCGATCTCCAGAAAAATCTTACTGTTGTAGAAAAATGCGTTGAGTTACAAGGACGAGATCATACTCTTATTCAACGTACCTGTTTTAATATCATTAATACAACCAGTAAGAAGATACAGGATGGACTTAAACTTATTGAAGATATTACTTTATTAGAGAAGGAAATGATTCCAGTTAAAGCGCCTGGAAGACAAACTCCATCCAAATTAATTCAAGAAGTTTTGATTACTATTCAAGAACTTCAAGGTGGCTTAAACAAAGCACACTTTATCACTGAAGCAAAGAAAGAACTCCAATTGAAGAAGAAAGAAAGTGCTGAACTAGTTCAATCAGAGAAAGAGAAAGACATGGGTGTGTTGCTTAAGTTTGCTGAACCCGCCTTAGAAATGCAAGGTATTATTGGCAGTATCAAAGAAGAAATATTGCAAATTGTTGATCTAAATGAAGAGTTTAGACAGGGAGTTATTTGCCGTTTAGCAACACCTGTTCAAAAACTGTGTGCTGAAATTGAACAAGTTGAAAATAAAGCAATTAAATTTGCTGGTCCTAAGTCCTTGTATAAAGAACTGCACTACGCTTTATTGGATCAAGTTGCTGCGCCTATTCAAGAACTCAAACGATTGTTGGTTGAAGTTAAAGAACCACTCAATGAACGTCTTGAAGAAATAGAACGTTTACAGTTATTGGAAAACCCACTCGAAGATGTTTTGGATTCATTGTCAAGGTTAAGTAAAAGCATTCCCTCTGACATGGCAGTGGAAATGGAACCAAGTACATCCAAACAGGAAGTTGTCAAGGAAGTCTTTGATCAAGTTGCGCAGTTGGTTATAAATAATTTGCAAAGGTCTGTTTATGACTTACTGTATAATATTGAGACGGCACAAAAATCAGCCAAAGACAGTAAATTATTAGAAGCTTTGAGGCAATTGTCCACTTTACAGAAAGATTTTGCTAGCACTGTCCGAAATGTACAAGAAGCAAAGTCGGAACAAACGGTCCTTGCATTGGAGAATTTGGCGCAGCCAATTGAGATGCTCAATAATCAAATTGTTGAAGTACATGGTGCATTACCATTAGATGTATTAGATGATGTCGTTGCATGTTTGAGTATTCTTGAAGACAGCATCATCATCAATGAACCAATGGCTGCTACAGCCAAAGTAGGCTTTGTTGATTTAAAGCAACGTGCGCATAAAGTGAAAGACAGCATTTTAATTCTTAGTGATCAACGTGTACCATTTGAAGAAACCGTACCTCCAATCGTTATGGAAAAGGTTGATGTGTCTATTGATCCGATTGCCGAGGAAGCCGAAGCTGTTGCTAAACTTGTAGAGCTAAAGAAATCCATTGCTTTTATTGAATCTATGCCTCNAAAGCGCCAAAACCAGAAACAATTGCAAAGATGGTCGATAATATTAAAACTATCGAGGCTACTTTGGCTACTGTACAAGACCCAAGGCCATTGGAATCTTGCGAAGGTCTTGAGGTCGAAGTTTATGAGAAAGCACATGCGGTTGTTGAAAGTCTTGAAAAGGTTAAACAAGCTACCAGTATTTTTACGGCTTGTGACAATTCTGATGTGACCAGTCATGATATTGAACAGATTAAAACGCTGTTAGAACCTTTGAGTAAATTGAAAGAAACCATTCAGAAAGTTGAAATCGAACAAGATCCAATGATTGCACTTGAGATACCAATCGTCGAACTACAAACAGCCATGGAATTAACTGAAATGAAGCTTCACGACGTGAAAGAATCGATTAAGAATGCTCTGGAGATTATTAACATAGAAAGAAGTAATTCTGATGTTGGTAGTGAAAATATTGCGGAAATGAAGCCAGTGATTGAAGTATTAACATCCTTGAGAAATGACATTGCTCAAAGCAAAAATGCTTTTCCTACTTTGAAAGCGCTTAAGCAGAAGCTAGAAGTCATTTCTGTCGATTCCCCAATCAAATACATTGCATATGCCTTACAAGACCTTACCAAAAATCTCAAAAAAGCTGTTGAATCTGCTCCTGTTCCAATTTGTGAAGAAACTAAGGAGCATTTTGAGAAATTACAGAAGAGTTTATCAAAATTGGAAGCGAGTCCTGTTTTTGAAGCTAAGCAAGACCAAATTGATTTGTTGAAAACCGCAGTAGAAGAAATTAAGCCTTTAGTTGAAATTGATCCAGAAGCTAAGAAATCCTTAGAGAACCTTGTTACATTTGCTCAAGGTGTGACCGCCAGAAAGATTATATTTGAAGAAGCTACTGAGAAAGCTAACACGGTAGCATCTGAATTGCAGAGGTCTGCTTCGCTTTCTTCGTCGACTGAAGAACTAAATAAAATTCAACACGCTTTAGTGAAAGTATTTGAAGTACCCCCTGAACAAGCGCAAATGCTTCAGCCAATTTATCAGACCATTGACGAGATTCTATTCCACCCATCAGAAGAATCACACAAAACTTTGTTTAGTAATATCAAGGAAGCCGTGAGACCGTTAAAGGTGTCTGTAGATAAGTGCAAATTTAAATCATTATCGAAGAACGACATCACATTAGTGCAAAATATCGGCAATATTATACAAACTATTAATACTTTCATGGCCAACCCTACTCCCATGGAGGTATTTAAGAGTACCTTGCATCAGTTTAACGAGACTTTGTGGGATCAATGCCAGGATTCAGTGAATGAACTGTTATATCCCGTACAAAATTTGACTGTGCAAGCTGAACACGATTTAGGTGACTTAATTGCTATTGAGAAGCTTGCTAAAGAAGAAAGAGTTAAAACTATTAATGCTTTTACAGAAAGAGCGCAAGCTCTTGTCCAAAACGTTGCGACTATAAAATATCCAAATGTAGACAAAACAAATATAATCAAAATACAGAAAGCGCTTAATAATTTACAAATGAATGCAAATGACTTGATTGATTCGCCTCTCAATGATAATGACAGAGCTATTCTTAACACTTCGGCCAGATTACTCGATAATTTTAATAATCAAGTAACTATTTCTGAAATAAACTCAACGCCGCAGGAATTAGTTGAAGTGTTGACGGCTGATTTGAAAGCATCGTTATCTGATGTCGTCGCAGAGTCTCCCGTACATAATTTGATCGAGGCGTTAAACTTTATACTCGTTTCATCGCCTGTTATAATTGAGCAAATCGGCCAAGGACGGCGAGACGTCGCCAAGGCGTCGCTCGTGGAATCTAACTTTACGAGACCGATGCAACAATTGGAAAGCGCCCAAAATCCGAACGACGTTATTAACACGTACCTCACGCAAATGAAAACCAGTGCCGGCCATCTTGTTGAGACCGCCCAGGCAAATAACTTAAATAATGAGGAAGCGCAATACATGCATACCATTGAGACATATGCCGATAATCTAGAAAATATTGTTTCTGCTGCTCAGTCCAATAATTACCAAGATGCGGTTAGGAAAATTGAAGAGGTCACTGAAGATGTGGTTAATGCTGGTAGTAATTTACGCGAGTCGCCTCTGAGAAATATTACTCCAAGCATTAGGAAAATGTGTAAGATTGTTATCAAAGTTTTGGAACCAGTGATAGTTCCAGTATCACAACCCCAAGTTGTTCAGCAACAAGGTTCTATCGAGGAGAAAGAAGTTTTGTATTATATTGATGATACTATTGCCCCTGAAGAAGTTGCTCCCGCTCCAGAAACACAGATCGAAAGACCAAATCTCTTCCAGCCTTTGTTATCAATTGTTGAATGTGTACAAAACTCAATTAGTGCTATGCAAACATCGTCAGTTGCTTCTGACCAGACGCTTGAGTTAGATAACTTAGATAACAAGATGGAGACAATTAAAGCCAAAGTACAGAAAGAACTCATCCATCCAGATAAGTTGACTATTCAGGAACACAACGTGATCAGTCTGTCTCAACGAATCATGGCGGAAGTTAACAATTTACTTCCAAATCAGCAAGTATCCGTAAGTTTGTTGGAAAATGTTGCCGAGCTGCAACAAGAGTTACAGAGTCTTGATGACAAGTCCGCTATTAAAGACATTGTTCAGCCAATTGCGCAAGTTGGGGAAATTTGTGTGCAAGCTGCGCACACCCACTTAGTTAAGAGTCAACCTGTTGTTGTGTCGTTGAAAGAACTTCAATCGAATGTTAAAAAGATTGAAGATCAAAACTTGCCGGTTGAAAAACAAGCTGCTCTTAATGAGCTGGAGAAATCTATTGTTATTTTGGAGAATAATATTTTGAAAGAGAATATTCAGTTTGCTAAATTGACGCAAGAAGAACAAGATGCAATGAATGTAGCTGAAAAGGCATTATCGACTTTGAGTGCATGTATTAATACATCGGATGTTGCATCGGAAACTACTGACGAATTAAAAGGACAGTTGGTTGAAAACGCTAAGGTGACGATTGATCAATTGCGATTGGCAGTCTTAGCTGTTCCAGAAATGTCTAGTGTGAAGCATATAATGGAACCTTTAGAGGAAACTGCTAAAAACGTCGTGAATTTAATCGAAAACATCCCAGCCATATCCGGTGTAGCTGAAACAGTTCAACCAACGGCGTCTCTTAACACCGCCATTGAGGAAACTGCCAAATACGTTACACAAATAGATGTGGCTCAATTGCCAGACACAAAGAAGAAGTGCTTAAATGAAATTGTGGCTGATATGGCCGTCATTCAAGAACTTGCGGATAAATTTAATATTTTATCTCCGGAAGACGCCGAATTAGTAAAAGCTGAAGAAAAATTAGTTAAACAGTTGAAAACTTACTTAGAGAATTCACCAAGTGCCGACTTTGTTAATGTAGATGAGGCTACAGCTAAACCACTTCTAGATTCCATTTCGGAAGCTCGTATTTTTACTATTAATACGCCAGTTGCAGCAAATTCACATCTTATGACTGTTGCGGCTAACAAAGTAATTGTGAATATCTTAAAACTAATGGAACCAGTACCAATAGTGAGTGACAAGGTTCTTCAGAAACCAGTTAAAGATGTTCAGCAGAACGTTCAACAATTGCAAGAATATATTGCTAACTTGGAACTGAGAGTGGATAGCAAGATTCAGAGGATACTTACAAATGAAATGCCACGACCATTGACAGCTTTGCAGTTTATTTGCGACACGGTTGTTGCTGGCAAAAGTGAGAAACTCTCTAATAATGATTTGCACATTTTGGCAATGACTTCGGACTCTGTTCAGTTGTTCCAAGGAATTATAAACTCGATTGAAGAAGAAATTACTACAGATTTACAAGATTTATCTGATAAGTTAAATGTTGTTATTGCTAGTATTAATCAGGAATCGCAGATTAAAGATTTGCAGGAACCCTTGCAAGATATTGCTAAGACAGTTGAGAAGGTTTTGGAACGGGAGAAGATAATTGCTAAAGAGGAGGAAGATACTCAACGTGCATGTATTATAAAGTTGAGGAAATCCTTGAAAAACTTAGATAAGGTTATTGCCAGAGTCATAGAACAAGCTGACGTGGAACCCAAGTTGCTGGTCCTTGAAGAGTTACAGAAGCCATTGCATGCTATAACATCTTGCCCGGTTGAAGAAGTTGCGGAATTTGACGTTCAATGTATCAACAAAATCATCGATTCTATTGAGAATATCTCCAATACTATATCATTAACCAAAGAATCGGAAATTATTGATAAACCGATGCAAATTCTTTATGACACTATTTCTGAAATATCAATGTGCCCTGAATGCAGTTCAGAATTACCAGTTGCGGAGCTCACATTTGTTCAAGCTATCAGAACTGATCTTGACGACTTAAAGAAAGCCATTCAATTAACACACTTAGTTTTTGAGAAACCAAGATCTGTTGAAGACATCAGAGAAATTCAAATTATTCACGCGCCTCTCAAAAATTTGTTAAAGTTTGTGCTAACAATCAAGCACCAACCGGAAGGTGATCTTGACTTGTTTAGTGAGATACAGGAATATTTGCATGTTTTACAAAGCAAGTTAATGGATTGTGGAGATGCTAAACTTGTCAGTGCTGAAATACCATTCTTGGAAACAATTGGAAATGCTTTTAATGATATTTCATTAATTGCTGCCAATCGTGATCTTAAGGAATTAAACTTGGAAATGTTTTCTAAGCCCTTGGAATCATTACAAACAAATATTATTACAATTTGTACCAAGATTGTCTTTACTGATTTATTAGAGGAATCTATTATACAGAAAATTGTCGAACCGCTGGAGAAAATAACTGTTGGTATAATTAGTATTAACAGTTTGAAACAAGATCGTAAATTAGTGAGGAACACAATGGCAGATATGGTTAATAATATTAATGAAATTAAAACATTGTTAGAGAAACACAGTTCAATTGCTATGTTAGTTAAACCATTGACAAGTATTGCTGAAAATATTTTGGAAAACAAAGGTCTGTTAAAAGTTGAAGTACAAGAATTGGACCAAATAATTAAAACATTAAACGAAATCACCAAAGTGGCAAATATTGATAAAAGCGTAAAAAGTCACGTTCACGCTTTGGAATTGAACGCTGCTACTATAAGAGAGAAGGTTTCTGATTTGGATGATCTCCAGAAAGCTCTTCTTTTATCTGAACCTATTGAACACATTCGTATAGCTCTGATACAAGCAACTAAAGCTCCTGTTGAATTTACCACCGAATCCTGTTTGCCTGAACTAACAGCAGTTGTTAATCAGTTGAAGGATAACATTGCAACTATGCAATATAAGGAAACCACCGAAATACAGAAAGCAGTTGCGACTTTGGAGAAACCTTTGCTCCAAATTCAACAGGCTTTAGATGTTATTACTACTCAAGAAGCTGAGGATATCAAGGAATTGAAACAACCCTTTGATCAACTGGCTAAAGTTACTGCTAGCTTAGTGAATGAACAGATTTCTGTCTTATCCATTATTCCAGAATTGAATGTTATCAAAGAAAATATTGAAAAAAATGTTGCCACATTGCCGCCTTCTGTTAATATTGAAATAATTAAGGAACCACTACAAGCACTTGTGGCAAAAATCGATCAGTCCACACGAGTTTATGAGAAGCAACTGTTGGAAGAAGTAAAGAAACCATTGAAGTTGATTCAAGTTAGCGTCGAGAATCTCGTACAGCAAGAGAAGCCCGCGCAAGGAATTTTGAGTATCATTGAGATTACAAGTCCGATCGCGGAATTGCAAGATAACCTTGGCCATTTACAAGCTTTAGATCAAGACACTTTGGAGACTTTGCAAATAATTCATGAGCCTCTATTTGAATTAGCTCAAGCAATTGAAGAAGTTGTAACTGTTCAGGAAGCACCTAAATTTATTGAGAAAATTAATGTTTTGAAGAAGCGGTTTGAAGTCACTACACAGGACGTAAAAATTGTTGAACCATTAACAGCTATGAAAGCAAAATTGGAAGAAATTGAAACTTTGCTAAAAGGTGAAAATCAGACAGCTTCCAAAGGAGCAGGAACAGGAGCAGAAATGGTTAAAGTCGAAAGTGAAGAAGAACAACCTATATCAGCAGTTGAGGAGGCTAAAAATCAGGATGCTGAACAACTTATGTCAAAAATAAACAGCGAGAAAGTCGAGAACGAAGCACCAACTGCATCAATATCAAAAAATCAAGAAGCTACAGTTGAAAAGATGGAGGAAGTTAAACTAGAAGAAGTAAAACAAGAAAATGAACCCGTAACTCAAGAAAAGCCATTTACTGAAAGTGAAACAAAAGACAGCGAAAAAGCTTACAAGAAAGCTCTTAAGAACGTTAAATTTCCATTTTATGAAATTCATAGTCAAGTATTAGAAGTCAAGAAACATGTGCCTGACATAAAGAAAGCTTCTCAAGGAATTGTTCAAATTGTGGAATTGCTACCCAAATTGGAGTCCTTTTGCAATCAACTGGATATAGTTAAAATTCCACCTGCTTTGCTTCAAGCTTTTACATTTATTCAGAACCCATGTTTAGAAGTAGCATCTTTGTTTGGTTCAGTCTTAAATGTGTTGAACAATGAAGATGCTTTGAACAAACAGAAACCGGAACTTGCAAAGAAATTACTTGACCTACAACAAGCGTTACATAAATTGATTCAAAATGATGAAACGCAATTATTGCCTGCTTTGCATGGAAAACTTGTAGGCATTGAGAAACAAGTTTGTGTTATCATTGATGCGTTGACAGAGAAACAAACACTCTCAGCTGTTGCTGTTGCGGAAGGAGTTGATGTTGCTGCTATTACACAAGCCAACTACAGTGGTTTTAAACAACCACTTATTCTTTTACAACAGCAAGTAACGGAACTTAAATCGAGAGTAGCAGAAATTCAGCCCGTTACTGAAAAAGGTATCATGTCAGTTTTACAACTTGAGACTCCCATTGCCACAATGTTGGAATATGTCGCGTCTATGGAAGCTGAAATTATCTCTTCTGAAGAATTGGTAGTTTTGCCCGATAGTATTAACAAAGTAACTACTGCTATTACTAATATTGTGGATGACTTGGCAACACCACAAGAAGTAGTTGCTAAGAAACAAGAACTGTGTCAAGCAATCGCTGAATTGCAGAAAGCCGCAGAACAAGCTCAAGCTATTCAAGAGATGCAACCATTACAAGCACTAACTGCCACTATGGTAGAGATTAAGGAAGCATTAGAATTTCAAATGCAACCAGCTGAAACCATTTCTGACTTTAAAATTAAGGACTCTGTAAAGGTTCTTCAACAATCTATTTATAACTTAACAGATGTACCTGTCGAAGAACTTCCTACTGCTCAACAGGCAATATTGAGTGTCCTTCAATTAGATTCGCCATTGACACAATTGCTGGAAGGAATAAATTTCTTGGAAAGTAACGAGAATGAATGCGTAAAAGATTTCAAGGTTCTCGCTACCCCAATTGAGAACTTAACTGCTACTATTGAGGAGGTTAAAAATTCTTTGTGTGATCCTGTTAAAGCAGAACAACAAAAAGTTAAACTGCAAAAGGCTTTGGCGGAACTGAAACAAGGAATTGAGGTTCCACAAATTCAGAATATCAAGATAACTGAAGCACCTTTGCAATCTTTGTGTGCTGTACTAACAGACTTAAATAACAAATTAGAGGAGAAGGAGAAACCAAGCAAAATTAAAATGATTATTGTTGACCTAGGAAAGAAGCTTAATAACATGCAAGTTAAAGTTAATCAGATTGACGCTAAACCAAGTCAGGGATTGATTACTGTTTTAAAAATTGGCAATCATTTGGAGGAATTGGTAGCAAATATTTCTGCAGTTGAAACTAATTCAGAAATTATTGCAGTTTTAGACAAGCTAGCACATCCAATTGATTCTGTTTCTGCTATAGTCAAAGAGTGTACAGAAAAACTGAATACACCTGAAGATGTTATTGCTGAACAGACAAAATTGTATGAAAAAGTATTACCTTTGAAGCAAACAATTGAAAAGGCTCATGTTGATTTGAGTAAAGTTCATGGTGCGGATATTGTTGATGTACAGTTACAGAAACTGAGCGCAGTAATTGAAAATATTATTGAAGATATTGCCAGGGATAAAATTGAGAAGGTGAAGTTGCCTTTGCAGAAGCTACAGTCAAGCATTGAAACAATTGCTTCCAAGTCACAGGTAACTGGAGTGGTGAAAAATATCATTCTCACTGCTACAAAGATGATTATGCCACTAGAGAAGTTACAAGTTAATATTTCAACGGAAACCACTCAATTAGACTCTATGAGTGTTCTGGAAACTTCTGCAAATGAACTAACTACAGCTCTCATTGCTGTTGCCCAAGAACTTGAAAAAATTGACAGTGCAAAGTCGGAGAAAGTTGAAGTAAAGAAAGCTATTGAGAAATTCAGGGGTTCTATTGAAGCGGTTCAGGTGGAACAAGCCAGCAATGTTAAAATTTCTGAACCTCTTCAAACTTTAGACAAAGCACTTGTAAGTTTTGAATCGGCTTTAACTAAAGAAAAACTATCACTACAAGAAGTAATGCTTCCTTTGGAAAACATTAAACAACGCATTGACAACATGAAGAATGTACCGCAACAAGCTAAAGCTTCTATAATTTCATTAGAAGAACCTTTGAAAGAAGTATTAAAAGCAGTTCAAAATGCTGAAGAAACTCAAGAACCCGAGGAATGTAATTTGTTGAAACAATTGCAGCCACAACTTGGTAGCTTAGCTAATGTCTTGGAACAAGTTGCAACTCTCTTAGATAATCCGGAAAACCTTAAATCTGAGAAAGCAAATTTATGTAAAGCGTTGGAAGAAATACGGGTGGACATTACTGTTAATGATGTGACTAAAATAATGGCTACTAAATTAGGTGATGTCGAACGAGATCTACATCAAACGGAAGTTAGCATTAACTTGAAACAAACCAAAGAAAACCTTACAGTATTAACCAATAATTTGAAAGAAATGAAAGCAAAGTTGGATGAAGTTAAGCCAAAAGCACAGAGAGGCATTTTAGAAATGTGTCAACTTTCCAAAACTCTGGAAGACATTAGTCAGAAAATTAATGAAGTTGAACAAATGCCTGGTACACAAACGATCTGCGACATGACTGAGGAATTGAAAGGAATAGAATCTCCTCTTCAAGAATTTGCTAATGCAGTTACAAACACCCATGATAAACCTACGTTAATAAACGCTATTTCTACGCTTGCCGAAACTGTGAACAATTTGGCCGTTAAAGTTTCTATTGCAAATGTGCCTTTGCTTCCCTTTTCTGCTCAATTATCTGAAATTAAACATCAATTGGAAAATGAAGTAAAGTGTGAAAAGAAGGTCAAAGAATTGAAAGAGGTTAAAGTTGTTCTAGAAGAACTTAGTGTTAAACTCAACCACGTCAAAGAACAAGAGCAAAATGTTAAAGTCCAGTCACAGAAAGGAATTTTGTCACTATGTAAAATTATGCAACCTTTACAATCTATCCAAAATATGATAGAAGAACAATTGGCCGCTGACGATTTAATTCCAGAGTTGAGAGAAATGGAGAATCTTGCAGTTATGGAAGAACCAATCAATAAGTTGACTGTTAACGTGGCCCAAGTGGGAACACTGTTGGCACAACCTAAAGAATTACAAAAAGAAAAAGAATCTATTCTTTCTTCAATTGACAATCTCAAAATTGCACTTGAGAAAATTCCAATTACTTCTAATAAAATGGAACCTGTTAAAACACTCATGACTTCCATTCAAGATGTGGAAAGTGCTGTTCGTGCCATGGAATATTCTCAAATTCCAATTAAGAACATTATTGAAATTAAAGATATGATTACATGTGTACAAGCGTTAGATGATAGTATGAGTGCTATCCAAGCAAAGAGTAGAAAGAATAATGCGTTTGAATCTTTGACTCTATTATCTGAACCGATTAAAAACTTAAGCCAGGAGTTGTCCGCTGTGGCTGAAATTTTAGTTGAAGAAAGTGACACTTCGGTTGTTAAAGCTTCGTATGAGAACTTAAACGAGATTAAAATTAATTTATCAACATTTGTCCATGCATTAAAAAGTGCTGCTAATCAGACTTCTGACAAAGTCCAGAAAGACAAAGAATTTAAGCAGAATTTGAAACAGTTGACTGCTGTTTTGAGGAATGTTTCTCCTACTGACCAATTTTCTTCTTTGGCTAGCAAATTTATAAATTATTCTAAACAAATAGATATTGTGCTGGCAAACTTGGAGAAACTTAATGAAAAAGACGCAATTCAAAGTCTTGTATTTAGCTTTAGCAATGTCGTGGAACCTCTCAATAAAAATATCAATATGATTCGTGATAAGAGTAACGCCACTATTAAGGCCTTGTTTGCAACATTGGAGCAGCCTTTACAGGACATTGAAGAGTGTATTATGGAATTTAGTGTTCAGGATACACGAGCAAATATTATTCTAAAAACGAATAAGTTTATTCCGGTTTGTAAGCAAATTGTAGATATTACAACAGTGACTAAGAATAGAATTGAAGATAATGAAGATGGAAAATTATTGAAGAAATCATTGAATTTCGTGCAGGATAACTGTGAGCAGTTTAATTCGGTCATTAGTGATTGTAGTACGAATAATACTGTATTGGAAAATTGTGACCAATTGACTGATGCAATGACAAAGCTTTATGAAACTTTGATTGCTACTAAATATAGCAATAGTTCCCAGGTTATTGAACAAAGTAAAGAGGAAGAGAAGACTGAGGAGGAGACTAAGTTGAAGCAGGATAAAGAAGAACAAGAGATGCCAGAGAAAGATGTTGATAAGAGGACAGATGTTATAGATGTCATAGCTAATGTCGAGGAAGAAGCTAGGGAAGTAAAGCAGGAAGAAGTCAAGAAGGAGGCAGAAGCGCAAGACATATTACAGGCGGAAGCAGAGGTAAAGGAAGCTAAAGAAAAGGCTGAGAGAGAAGCAAGAGAGCAAATTGAAAAAGAAGCTAAGGAAAACGGAGAAAAGGCAGCAGAAGAGGCGGAAGAAAGAGCGAATATGGAGGCTAAATTAAAGACTGAACAAGCAGCTAGAGAGGCAAATGAAAAAGCAGAGCAAGAAGCTAAGCTTGAAGCTGATAAAAAAGCCAAAGCTAAAGCTGAGGCAGAAGCTAAAGATAAGGCAGAAATAAAAGCTAAAGAAAAAGCAGAAAATAAAGCTAAAGAAAAATCTGAAATAGAAGCTAAAGAAAAAGCTGAGCAGGAAAATAAACTTATGGCTGATAAAGATAAAGCTGAAGCAGATGCTAAAAATAAAGCAGAAATAGAAACTAAAGAAAAAGCAAAGCAGGAAGCTAAACGTAAGGCTGATGAAGAAGATAAAGAGACTAAATTAAAGGCTGAACAAGCAGCTAATGAAGCCAAGAAAAAAGCAGACAAAGAAGGTGTAGAAAAGGCAGAGCACGAAGCTAAGCTTGAAGCTGATAAAAAAGCCAAAGCTAAAGCTGAGGCAAAAGCTAAAAATAAAGCAGAAACGGAAGCTAAAGAAAAAGCTGAGCAGGAGGCTAAGCGTAGAGTTGATAAAGAATTCAAAGATAAAGCTGAGGCAGAAGCTAAAGATAATTTAGAAAAAGAAAAAGCAATGCAGGAAGCTAAACGTAAGGCTGATGAAGAAGATAAGATGTATAAATTAATGGTTGAAGAAGCTACATCTACAGAGGCCAAGAAAAAAGCAGACAAAGAAGCTACAGAAATGGCAGAGCAGGAAGCTAAACTTGAAGCTGATAAAAAAACTAAAGCTAAAGCTGAGACAGAAGCTAAGGAAAAAGCAGAAAAAGATGCTAAAGAAAAGGTAGAAAAGGAAGCTAAAGAAAAATTAGAAAAAGAAGGTAAAGCAAAAACTGAGCAGGAGGCCAAGCTTAAAGCTGATAAAGAAGCCAAAGATAAAGCCGAAGCAGATGCTAAAGATAAACCAGACAAAGGAAAAGAAAAGCAGGAAGCTAAACGTAAGGCTGATGAAGAAGATAAGGAGGCTAAATTAAAGGCTGAACAAGCAGCAAAAGAGGCCAAGGAGAAATCAGACAAAGAAACTATAGAAAAGGCAGAGCAGGAAGCTAAGCTCGAAGCTGATAAAAAAGCTAAAGCTGAAGCAGAAGTCAAAGATAAAGCAGAAAAGGAAGCTAAAGAAAAATCAGAAAAAGCAGCTAAAGAGAAAGCCGATATAGAAGCCAGAGACAAAACCGAGGCAGATGCTAAAAATATAAAAGAAAAAGAAGCAAAAGAAAAACTTGAAAATGAACAAGCAGATAAAGAAGCAAAGGAAAAAGCTGAACAAGAAACTAAGCTGAAAGCTGAGAAAGATGCCAAAGAAAAAACTGAGAAGGAAGCTAAAGAAAGAGCAGAAAAAGAAGCTAAAGATGCCAAAAAGAAAGCAGCAGAAGAACGAAAAGAACAGGAGGAAAGAGATGCTAAAGAGAAAGAAGACAGAGAGAAGGCTGAAAAAGAAGCTAAATTGCAGGCAGAGAGAGAAAAAGAGGCTAAAGATAAGGCTGAAGAGGAAGCGAGAACAAAAGCTGAGAAACAAGTCAAAGAGACGAGTGATACGGAAGCGCAAGCCAAAGTTGAAAAGAAAGTTGCTCAAAAGGCTGAAATTGATGCTGTAGAAAAAGCGGAGAAAGAAGCAATGGAGAAAGCAAGCAGTAATGTTCAAGAAAAAGAAATGGGGAAAAGTGCGGTTAAAGAAGAAAAAGCCAAAAAGGAAGAAGATGTTAAGATCAATGTAGAGAAAGAAACACAAGAAAAAACTGATAAGGAAGCAAAAGAAAAAAAAGAAAAAATTGAAGCAGAAAAGGCAGAGAATGCGGAAAAATTAAAAGCTCAGGTGGAAGCCCAAGAAAAGCCTACAGATGAAGCTAAGGAAAAAGTTGACAAAGAAGTTATGTTTAAATCAAAACAAGATGCTAAAGAAATGCCGGAAAAAGAAGCAAGAGAGAAATTTGAAAAAGCAGAACAAGAAACTAAATTACAGGCGGAAGAAGCCAAGCAGAAAGCTGAAAAGGAAGCCAAAGAAAAAGCTGAGTTTGAAGCTAAGATAAAATCTGAGAAAAAGGCTGACGATGCAGCAGACAAAGAAGCTAAAGAAAAGGCTGAAAAAGACGCAAAAGAAAAAGCAGCAAAACATGCAAAAGAGGAAGCAGACAAGGAGGTTCAAAAGAAAGCAGAAAGAGATGCAAAAGAAAATGCAGACAGAGAAGCCAAAGTAAAGGCTGAGAGAGAAGCTAAAGAGAAGGCCGAAATGGAAATAAAAGAAGCAGCGTCTAAGGAAAAAGCAGAGGAAGAGGCAAAAAAGAAGGCAGAAAAGGATACAAAAGAAAAAACTGACAATGAAGCCAAATTAAAAGCCGAGGAGGAAGCTAAAATAAAGTTTGAAAGTGAAACAAAGGAACAGGCTGAAAGAGAAGCAATAGAAAAAGAAGCTACAGAAAAGACCGAAAAGGAAGTAAAAGAAAAAGCAGAAAAAGATGCTAAAGAGAAAATGGATCGGGACGCCAAATTGAAGGCAGAAGAAGAAGCTAAAGTGAAAGCAGAAAAGGATGCTAAAGAGATTGCTGATAACGAAGTTAAGTTAAAAGCAAAGGTTAAAAAAGAGGCTAAAGAGAAGGCAGAAAGAGAAGCTAGGGAGAAGATAGAAAGAGAAGCTAAAGAGAAGGCCGAGAAAGAGGCAAAAGAAAAGGCAGAAAGGGATGCTAAAGAGAAGATGGATAGGGAAGCCAAATTAAAGGCAGAAGAAGCTAAAGCAGAAAAAGAAGCAAAGGAAAAAGCTGACAAAGAGGCAAAAGAAAAGGTAGAGAAAGAGGCAAAAGAAAAAGCTGAAAGAGAAGCCCACTTGAAAATTGAGAAAGAAACGGCGGAGAAAGAGGCCCAAGCAATAACTGAAAAAGAAACTAAAGAAATTGCCAAAAAGGAAGCTAAAGACAACGAAAGCAAGAAGCAAACAGAAACGGATACAATTGACAAAGAAGCTAAATTGGAAGCGGGGAAAGAAGCTAAAGAAAAGGCCGATAAGGAAGATAAAGAAATAGAATCTGAGGAAAAAGCTGAAAAAGAGACGAACAAGAAAACAAAAGAAGAAGCAAAAAAGAAAACTGACCAAGAAACCAAATTGAAAGATGAGAAAAACAGTAAAGAAAAGACGGACAAAGAAGCTAAAGAAAAAGCTGAAAATAAAGCGAAAGAAGAGAATCAAAGAAAAACTAAAGAAAATGCTGAAGAAGATGTAAAAGCTTCATTAGAAATGGAAGCCAAACTGAAAGCAGAAAAAGAAACTAAAGAAAAAACTGGAAAAGAAGCTAGGGATAACGCTGAAAAGGATGCCAAGTTCAAAACAAAACAAAAATTAGAAAAGCAAGCTAAAGAAAAGACAGAAAAGGAAGTCAAGGAGAATGTTGAAAAGGATGCCAAAATAAACAAAGATAAAACGGCCATTGCCAAACAAAGCTCCCAAAATAAGGCTGTCAAAGAAAATGAGGAAGAGAGTATGGAACAAAAGTCAGAACGGGAAGAAAATAGCATTCCAAAGCCCATTGTCGAAAAAGACAGCAAACAAACTTCTTCCCGACTAGAAACCGATCTCACAAGAAGATCACGAGAACCTATTTCACAGGTCAGCGTAAGCTCAGATGATACCTTCGTTCGTGCAAGACGAGGACGAAGCCCAATCAGAGAGCGCGCTAAATTCACAGGCCGCGATACATTTACAAATGGCATGGAAGCTTATAAACCATCCAGTTTTCATGGCTCAAGGTTCATTGAAAGGAAACCAACTTTTACGACTTCATTGACAAATCGAACTGCAACAGCTGGTACGCGTGTGAAGATGATGTGCAACGTAATATCATCCGAGAGTGTAGACATAGAATGGCTGAAGAATGATCAGCCAATTGAGAAAGATTCCAATTATATCACATCCTATCATGAGGGCATAGCAAGCTTAGAATTACTAAACACCACGACCTGCGACACAGCTGAATATACTTGCATTGCTAGAAATGGCCACGGTTTCAACTTGACCAAGGCAGAACTTAAAGTGTATGAAGGATTTGAAGCTGTTCCAATACCGCCAACATTTACGCGTCCTCTCAGAGAGCAATACAGATGTGCAGACAATCAACTCATTCTGGAATGTCGTTTAAGAGCTCACCCCACACCTACTATCACCTGGTTTAAGGATGGCAAGGAAATCTACGCCAATGAGAAGTATAAACTGTACTATCTGGCTGACGGCATCTGCAAGCTGGCAGTTGAAGATCCAAATCCGTCGGATTCTGGTTGTTACTCTTGTAGAGCGGAAAACAGCTCCTGGAGCGACCAGATCTCCCACTACATCAACTTTGGTGGCAAAAATGAATTTATTTCTTCACGCAGTGACAGAAGCTATTCTACCAAGACCTACACTGACACCAGACGGCCGCATTTAACCAGTGTTCTTACCGACGCCTATATTTCAAATGGAGGGATGTTGGCTTTACAGGTAGAAGTCAAGGGTGCTCCTACTGATATCAAATGGTACAAGGAATCGGAAGTTATACCGAAAACTTCACATAGACATAGAAGTTTTCATGAAAGCGGTGTCTACACGTTACTCTTCCCTAAAGCTACAGAATCTGATATTGGAAAATACACGTTCAAGGCAATTAACTCTTACGGGAAAATTGAAACTTCTGCTTATGTAAACATTGTAAATCCATCTAATATCCAGGATGGAAAACCAGCAATGTTCTTATCAAGGCCAGACACAGATCTTAGTGTGACTAATGGTGAAGATATCACTGTATCGTTCCGACTGGCTGGCGAGCCAAAACCAAAGGTTACTTTGATGAAAGGCTTGAAGGATATTACCAATAGTCACAGATGTATGAAGTTTACGTCTGATGATTATGTAAGATTTAGTGTAAAGCGTGCTACCGAAAATGACACGGGTACCTATTGCATTCTTGCGAAAAATCGATTCGGTTGCGATCGGGCTTTCTTCACTGTAAAATTACGTCAGAGAGCGAGATCGGCGTCTCCATTCACGAGCCGAAACGCAGCCGAAATTCTTGACGACATCCCAAGTTATCAGGAACGTCAGTATCGCAAAGGTAATTATAAATAGGACGTCTATAATGATTGCACTCACCTGTTTTGTTGCCATTGCTAAAATCAGGCCAACTAATTGGCAGTCACGCGTGTCGCTAATCTAGTGTAGCGTCTCATCTAAACAACATTGCAGCATGTGCTAATCGCTTATATAACCGCCCAATCAATAAATAACAATCTGCAAACAGGATGAGATATTCCTTAACAGTGCAAGGCAATGCTTTTACGAACGCCTTGAACAGTGGCGCGGATGCTTTAACGTTATTGAGAAGTGTGTGGAGTGTTCGGAAGTGTTCAATATTCAATTTTTTACAATATCTTGTTGGACAATACTGTGTGTATTTCACGTACGAAAATCTAAGTTGGATGCGTATTAATTGAAACAATTGTAGATGTTCCTGGCCCAATTTCTTCTTTGCCCATCGTCATCGACACTGGCAAAAACTGGATATCTTTGTCATGGGGTAAACCGGATTGTCGCGGCGTGGCACCAGTATTAGCGTACAAAGTTGACGCCTGGCAGAAGGGTGGTGAGACAAGATGGGTGGAATTGGGTATGACGCCCATCAACAGTTTCGACGCGTTCAATCTAACACCGGATGCTGAGTATCAATTCAGGATAACAGCGCGTAATCGCTACGGCTGGGGCGAAGCCGCTACAAGTGAGCCCATTGTCGTGGGCAGACATGTTGAATTACCCGAATTTATCAAAACACTGTCTGGACATACGAAAGCTTTGCGTGGAAGTACGTGCGAGTTTGAATGTCATATCAGAGATAACACGAATGCGCGCATTCGATGGTACAAGGACGGATTCGAACTTGACCCAAGTGAAAATCCCAGATTGACTATCAATAATAGTAATGGCATTTGCCAATTGACAATAAACAATGTCCGTCCAGGAGATGAAGGAAGATATTCGTGTGAGGCGATTAATAAGATTGGTCGTGTTGCAAGCTTCTTGAGGTTGTCAATTGTGTCCGATCCGAAGTTGTTACTAGCCGATGAAAACTTGAAAAAGTATGTTAGAATCCGCCAGCTATTTTAGGAATCTTACTAATTGTTATACTGTTTGTAGGGCGTTAGAAGATGCAAATATTGATGTTCCACCTCAGTTTACAATGCGCTTGCGCGATAGACGCATACAAGCAAGCTATCCAGTCCGACTCACGTGCCAAGTCTCCGGACATCCATCACCATCAGTCATCTGGACTAAAAATGGGGTTGTTCTATCAATGGATAACAACAAAGCTTCTTGGTCCGAAAACAATTTTCACACTTTGGAATTCTTCAAGACGTACCAATCCGACTCTGGCATTTATGGAGCCATTGCCAAGAACTCATTCGGCTCGGTATCTTGCAAATGCAGACTTGTGGTTGATGAGGGCATTAAAGCCTACAAAGCACCGCAATTTACAGGACCTTGTAATCCAGATAAAATTCAGTTGACGGAGGGTGATCATTTGCACATTGCTGCATTGGTCGAAGCTTACCCTATAGTAAACGTGGTTTGGTACAGAAATGGCATGAGGCTTAGGCCATGCAGAAAAACAGTCATCACTTTGTCTCACGATGGACGAATTGAGCTATCCGTTGGATCTATATGCGGCTCTGATGCTGGCGTCTACACATGCGTCGCTACCAATGACGTTGGTCGAGCGGAAACTTCCTCGACAGTTGAGATCGTTGGCACGTTCAAAAACCTGGAAGAGAGCGAAGAGAGCGAGGAAGCCATCCAGAAGGAACTACGCGAATTACCGTAATATAAATGCAATATGCAGTAATATCAGATATTGCTTAAATGACTTGTTATTTTCAGATATTCTAAGGAACCATCGTTCATAACCAAGCCAATGAACACCGTTGCTTTCGAAGGCGATGACATCGTTATTCTCTGCGAGGTAATCGGCGATCCTAAACCCGACGTGCTCTGGTTGCGCGACTTCCTTAAGGTGAGTGTTGTTTGGAATTTGATGCGAGCCGTCATGTCATAACAATAAAAACAACCTCATGTTTTAACTAATAACATAATGCGATTAGAGGCGGTTCACTGATGTATTACGACCATGAAGCCCATAAATGGTCGATTAAACTCTTGCATAGTGGATATTCAAGTTTGGAATTCATTAAACTCAACGTGAGCGCAAGTCAATAAATCAACAATTAAAATTACACAAACAACTTAACTTAAGTAATAAACTAAAGACACCATTTTTTCAAAACAAGTTGTAAATGTTTTCGATTATTACATAATTGCAAGATGATTTTGACGTTGGGCGCTGCGTTGTTAAACTATAGAAATAGTATTAGAGATTTGGTTGAATGCGCATTGTTAATATAAAACTAAATTAACTTATAAAGTTGTAATAATTGATCATTGCGCCAATGCGCCAATTTAAATAATAACTGGCATTGGCACCGTTTCTAGCCACAATTCACTTCTTTCTCCGTGTACATTATGTTCTCCTGGAACGGGTCACGGCGGACAAACCGACCGGTTAGAAAGTAACATTTTGTACATATTTGGTGCCTAAAAAATCGAACGTTATTTAAATGGATTGGTGCATATAATTGAAATGTACAGTTTCAAATTCATAAGAACCAGCAGTCCATTATGCCGTTTATGTAACGCGTCGGTAATTCAGCCGACTAGAAGTATTCGGAGCAGCTTGTTGCGCTCTTTAAAGACAAATATTTGTAAATTGCACTTGTCGATTTCTTTTTCTTTTTTTTCTTGCATCTGGTCTTTTTGCGCTATACGAAGTTGATAAACACGTAGTCTTTAATCGGTGCATGTTCGTTCGCTGCGATATTCGCAGACAATTGAATCGATTCGTGGACGTATCGATGATTGCGTTTGACGGTTGAATTGTAGAATGTCTGTCTTGTGCAATTATTTCAAAGTGCAACGTGCGTAAATAATCAATGCTAGTAGTGAGTCAAATTTGGTCACTGAATACTTTGTACTGTCGTTGTTGTAATTGTGTTTGTGGGCTGTGATGACGACGCGACGGCAATCGGCGACTTTGATGTACTTAACGTCGACATTATAATTATCGCTGTGCGTATAAATTGATCTATATGCATAAATAGAATGGCTAGAATACTCGAAAGGTCAGCGCGTGGTGGTCGTTTAAAGAATTGGCTTCAAACTAATGATTTAATCAATATAAAGTATTCTTGTTTTTAAATAAGTATTATAATAATAAATTAATTAATAATATTCTACTTTATTAGTCGTAAATTCAGAGTAGATTATTAAAATATTAAATTTGTTCTTTAATATTAACAGCATTTTTGATAATAGTTTTATGTTAAAAACATACTTAAAATTTTGAAATAGTTTAAAATTTTGTCAAGGTTGAAAGAAAATTACTTATGACAGATAAAAATATACGACGTAATAAACGAACAAGAATAATATGATGTGAATATGATGATGATAAATCGATAATATCCAACGTTAATTTCTGTCACAGCATTACGAACCATCGACCGACGACCTTGCAGAAAGAACCTAATTTTGACAAATTTTCTCTGGTGTTCAAAGCTGACTAGTCCCGTACTTCATTTATTCTAATGAATCCATTATTGGTCGAGTGATGATCAAAACAAATTTCAACTTTCGAAAAAAAATGCGCCTCCAGGTATTTGTACTTTATATACATATATATGATCGGATAGGTTACACGACTAGATTGGGGTGATGGTTAAACTATTGATGGTTAGCTATAGGCCATTCCACGTTAAACCGAGCACTTGTTTTTTCGACCTCTTCAATTTTTTCCAATTTAGTACATACTCTTTAAGATGTTTGTTTCCAAATTAAAAAAATCAAAAGTTGTAGTGATTATATGTTTTGGTAATGAACAAAACTATGCGATACGCTTTCTTTTCAAAATTAAATATCTCCCGTGTTTACAGTCCCATTTGAATAAATGTATTGTGGTTTGCAAAACTTTGCAAGAAATTTTTTAGTAATATTTGTTTTTAGGAACAAATTAATTATAATAGTTATTTTATTGTTTAAACATGTAAGCTAATAATTTTTAATGGTTTC
>JAODGE020004099.1:0-15887 GCA_027574965.2 Ecitophya simulans
TTACTGAAAACTATGACGGCGTGTTTCTTAGCAACGGACCCGGCGATCCGGCACTCTGCCAAACAACAATTGAAACCATCAAGGACGTAATAGCTAAGAAAAACCTTCCGGTGTTTGGTATCTGCTTGGGACATCAGTTGTTATCTTTGGCTATTGGATGCAGCAGCCATAAAATGAAGTATGATAAAATCTTTTAACGAATTTTAGAAATATCTCGTAATTCTTGTGTCGTCTAGGTACGGTAACAGAGGTCACAATCAGCCCTGCCTCCACAACGGAACGAACCGTTGCTACATGACGTCTCAAAATCACGGCTACGTCATCGATCCGACATCCTTGCCTGCCAACTGGGAGCAACTTTTCTCCAACGCCAATGACAAAACCAACGAAGGTATTATTCACTCAAGCCTGCCATACTTTAGCGTGCAGTTCCATCCGGAACACGTCGCTGGCCCCGAAGACCTCGAGTGCCTCTTTGACGTCTTCCTCGATACTATCAAAGACGCCAACGCCAAAACAATCAAACAACGCATTCACGAAACATTGGAATTCGACGGTCTCAAACACCTCACGGAAGTGCCAAAGAAAGTATTGATCATCGGATCGGGTGGCCTGAGCATTGGCCAAGCCGGAGAGTTTGATTACTCGGGTTCTCAAGCCATCAAAGCTCTGCACGAAGAAGGAATACAAACGGTTCTCATTAATCCGAACATCGCCACCGTACAAACATCAAAGGGCCTTGCGGATAAAGTTTATTTCCTACCGTTGGTACCTGAATACGTGGAGCAAGTGATTAGGGCGGAACGACCTGGAGGTGTTCTCTTGACATTTGGCGGACAGACAGGCTTAAATTGCGGTGTGGAATTACAACAAGCTGGAATATTTGATAAATACGGCGTTAAGATTTTGGGCACGCCAATCCAAGCTATCATTGACACCGAAGACAGGAAGATATTCAGCGAACGTATTGCATGCATTGGAGAGAAGGTCGCTCCGAGTATGGCGGCTTACTCTGTTCAAGAGGCGTTGGAGGCTGCGGAACAGCTCGGTTATCCTGTAATGGCACGGGCGGCGTTTTCTCTTGGCGGTTTGGGATCCGGTTTTGCCAATAACACAGATGAGTTGAAATCGCTCGCGCAACAAGCTCTCGCGCATTCAAACCAACTGATCATTGACAAATCTCTGAGGGGTTGGAAGGAAGTAGAGTATGAGGTTGTCAGAGATGCATTTGATAACTGCATCACTGTGTGTAACATGGAAAACGTGGACCCTTTGGGTATACACACTGGAGAGTCTATTGTTGTTGCCCCAAGCCAAACTCTTTCCAACAGGGAGTACAACCTATTAAGGACGACGGCAATCAACGTCATCCGACACTTTGGTGTTGTAGGAGAATGTAACATTCAATACGCTTTGAATCCCTACGCCGAGGAATATTACATCATCGAAGTTAACGCGAGATTATCCAGAAGTTCCGCCCTAGCTAGTAAAGCTACTGGCTATCCACTTGCTTACGTTGCCGCCAAGCTATCTCTAGGGATAGCTCTACCGGACATTAAGAATTCAGTGACTGGCGTAACTACGGCTTGTTTCGAACCCAGTTTAGATTACTGCGTGGTGAAAATCCCCAGATGGGACTTGAGCAAGTTCTCCAGAGTTAGCACCAAGATCGGCTCGTCAATGAAAAGCGTCGGGGAAGTCATGGCGATTGGTAGGAAATTTGAGGAAGCCTTCCAAAAGGCTCTAAGGATGGTTGACGAGTCTGTAAACGGGTTCGATCCGTACCTGAAGGAAGTCGACGACGAAGAGCTTAAGGAACCAACTGACAAACGAATGTTTGTCTTGGCTGCTGCTCTTAAGAGCGGATACTCAATTGATAAATTGTATGACTTGACCAAAATTGACCGGTGGTTCTTGCAGAAGATGAAACACGTCATTGACCACATCACCGTACTGGAATCGTTGAATCAGAGCACGCTGTCAAGATGTAGTTTACTCAAAGCCAAGCAGTTAGGTTTCAGCGATAAGCAAATTGCGCAGGCAGTGAAAAGCACCGAACTTGCGATAAGGAAACAACGCCAGGACTTGGGTCTAATGCCCTTTGTCAAACAGATCGATACGGTCGCGGCGGAATGGCCCGCAACTACAAATTACTTGTACCTGACCTATAACGCAACCGCGCACGACTTGGAATTTAGGGAGGAGCATACCATGGTTATTGGTTCGGGCGTGTACCGGATTGGTAGCTCCGTCGAGTTCGATTGGTGCGCGGTGGGTTGCCTCAGAGAGCTGCGCAAACTCGGGAGGAAAACAATTATGGTGAACTACAACCCAGAGACTGTTTCAACCGATTACGACATGTCCGACAGGCTGTACTTTGAAGAAATATCATTTGAGGTGGTCATGGACATCTACATCATGGAGAATCCAACCGGCATCATCCTTTGCATGGGCGGACAATTGCCTAATAACATTGCGATGGATTTACATCGACGCGGGGCCAGGATCTTAGGCACGTCACCTGATTCTATTGACGGCGCCGAGAATCGCTTCAAGTTTTCTAGGATGTTAGATAGGATCGGTATTCTGCAGCCGAGATGGAAGGAGTTGACCAATTTGAACGCTGCGACCGCATTTTGCGACGAAGTCGGATATCCGTGTCTGGTACGACCGTCTTATGTGTTGAGTGGAGCTGCAATGAATGTGGCACATTCCAATCAGGATCTGGAGACGTATCTTAACGCCGCTAGCGACGTCAGCAAAGAGCATCCAGTTGTCATTTCCAAGTTTATCTTAGAGAGCAAAGAGATCGACGTTGATGCTGTTGCGTGCGATGGCGTTATTCTCTGTATGGCGGTATCTGAGCACGTAGAAAATGCTGGGGTACACTCTGGCGATGCTACACTGGTAACACCTCCTCAGGATATTAACAGGGAAACGCTAATGAAAATCAAGCAAATCTGTCGTGCGATCGCAGCAAATCTAGAGGTAACGGGACCTTTCAACATGCAACTTATTGCAAAGGACAATGATCTGAAAGTCATCGAATGCAATGTTCGAGTGTCCAGATCGTTTCCATTCGTATCTAAAACATTGGACCACGACTTTGTTGCTATGGCCACTCGGGTCATAATCGGCGAAAAAGTTGAACCCGTGGACGTTCTTCATGGTTGCGGCAAGGTGGGCGTGAAAGTCCCACAGTTTTCGTTTTCGAGGCTTGCTGGTGCCGATTTTATGCTTGGCGTGGAAATGGCGTCCACTGGCGAAGTCGCTTGCTTCGGTGACAACAGATACGAAGCTTATGTTAAGGCCATGATGAGCACGGGGTTCTCAATACCGCAAAAATCTATCTTGTTGTCAATAGGTAGTTTTAAGGTGCGTTCAATTTAATGGAACAAATCAAACGAAGCAATATATTAAAATAATTTTACAGCACAAAATGGAACTGCTGCCGAGCATGAGAACTTTGTACAAGATGGGATACAAACTGTATGCCAGTTTGGGCACCGCGGACTTCTACACCGAACATGGCGTCGATGTAAGTAATAGCTATTCTAACTTAACTTACCATTAGCTGACTTAAATGTTACGTGAAAGTGTCGTCCGGTTCGTACCCTAAGTTTACTTTGTTCTGATTTAGCGGATCAAAGGGATTCGTTGATTGGATAATTTCGTCATCTGAGGCGATTTCATCAAGCCCTTCCAAATCGTCTTCTGCTTCTGAAATACTATCCGATGCTAAGGTATCAGCATCACTACTTTGATCATGGTCATTGTTATGCACTCTTACGCCTTGTGCGTCTTCTGCTACCGGTATAATCGTTTGCTTCAGAGCAACCCCTGTCTTCTTTTGATCATTAGCACTAGTCTCCGTTCCAAATATAACATCCGAATTAAAGTTAACAGTCTTTCTTGATTTCGGTGGCTGGTAATCATTATCTTTTATTTCAACTACTTCTTGCTTACGTTCATTCTTTACACTGCGTTCGCTTATTGTGCGTCTTCTCGCTGCGCTTCGCACAGTTGCTCGTCGGTCTTCATCAGAATTTTCGGATGAAGTAGATTCATCAGAATGGGCCTCGCTTTCACGCTTTTTTCTCACGAGCTTTCTTCCTTCGTTAAGCTGATGATATTCCAGGACTTTCTTCACGTCCATCTGTTTGAGTGTGTTGAATCCTCGATTATTCGGGATGATGATTGATTGTGCTCGCTCAGGTAAACTGCGTGGGCACGGTGGTTTTCCACGTTCAGTCTCTTTGTTTTGATTTTGCTTTGATGTGACTTCACACTCTTCCAATTCTTTGCGTAACTTTTTAATTGATTCTTGCTTTTCGATGGCGTTGTCTGTGAATGTCTCATGGAACAAATATGTAAGAAGATCTGCTTGGTGGAGATAACTAAAGGCTTGTGTGAAGTTATCGAATTCTCCCAAACGTTTCGCCATTGCTGAGAAATGATTTATAAAAAAGTCTAGCACTTTGTTTTTTTGTGTTTGTTCCTGAAAATTGTTGTCACTCGTCGATATATTTAAAAAACTTTCTTCAATAGAATCGACGGACGCTTTTCTTTCGGTTTCTTTATTTTGATTCTTAGCCTCCTCTTGTGCTTTTTTTATTCTAGCGCGTTCGTCGCGGGCCATTTTAATAGTTTTTCTGCTCGCATCTATTTGTGGTTGGGGAGATGGTGGAGCCGGTGATGGCTGTGGCAGTATCAAAATATTGTGCAATTCTTTCACGTTGAATCTGGTAATGGCCGGATTCACGTATTTCAAATTACGAATGGCAGCCATGAAATATTTCAACGGTCTGTCCATTGCGGTGGAAAATTTCCTTTGAGCATAGAGCAATTTCGGAGAGGGTATGTTCTCGAAATGATTGCGCCCCTCAATGAAGTAATCGGGAAGATACCCTGTTCCCAGCTTGCGACAAAGGGATTTGATAATACCTAAAATCCTGGTTCCCATTCTCGTCTCGTCGATAATCACATTTTTCTCCAACTCCCAAAACAACTGAATCACCAGGTGTCTCATCGTAATTCCATGATTAGCCGTCTCTGGTTCAATGTAACTCTTATGAATCAACAGCAGGAAGAGTAAAATTCGAACGTGCGTGTGCGTGAGCTGCTGTTGCAAGTATTTCTCGACTTTGTGATTCGCCAGCTCCCACTCAATTCTGAAATTTTTATTTTCTTCTTTGGTGTCCTTTGCGAAGAATCCTCTGGGCACTGCTAGTCGGTCCATGTGTTTGATTTCGTTCAGCATTTTATTTTCGGGGAATTTTATTCTGTTCGAATTCGTTGCTTGCTTCCTACTGCAGAATATTTCGTAGGCTGCTCCAGGGAGTTGAACTGCAGGAATAATCTCCCAGTTTTTATCACCAGTTTTAGACGTGCAGTAGATATTTTCAAACGTGTAACATGTTTTATACTCCGTTCCGTTCAGTTCTAAGAGTTGGGCTATTTTCGGCCAGTTTTCACGGAACTGCTTCATCATTGCTGTCGAATCGACATAATACTCGTGAATGTACTCTTCGTCGTCTTCATAAAACGCGTCATCATTCTTTCTTTTGATGTGGACTATGGAATACGGAGTATTTTTCATTTTTCTTGGATCGTGCTTTGGCATAGGCATTGCTTTCGTCGTTCTTGCTTCGGTTATCCGTCCATAAGTTTCAGTATTTTCATCCTGTGAACTCATAGTCATGGTACTCGATGTTGATGAAATTGAAGTTTTCACGGTCATTTGATCGATGTAACTAAGTTGGACGTAGCCTGTAAATGGTGCAAAGAAAACATTGTTCATAACACAATTGTTATAAAGTTTAAACAGCATTACCTTTTCTATCTTTGTATACCACCTGAGCAGTTAATGACGGCCTGTCGATAATCGAATAAGTATTGTCATTGACTGTCAAAATATGAATGTTCTCGTGAATAACAAAGATGCGATTTGTTACCAAAGGACTAGTTTTATTCTTGTTTGCGCCATATTTTGCACTGAATCGTACGTGATTATTGACTAAGGACAACACCTCATCGGGTTTGAGGGACGTGAGAAAATGTTCGTCACTGCTTAGGCTTTTTACGCTGATTGTGTCATGTCGCATGGATTCGGCAAATTCTCTGTAATAACGAGATAAACATGAGTGGTGTTTGAATCAAGTGATCAATCAACGGCTATAAACCAGAAGTATACAAAGTGAATGAAAAACTATACATGAAAACACTTACTTGTCGTAATTTTCAAAAAACATTACCGAAAACAACACTTGGTTTAGTAAAAACAGTTCGCTCTGTTCACGATATTCCTTTCTCAGTTTAGCGATCGCTCTTGTTTTGTATTCGTCTTCGTCATCGTTGAGCGCAACAAACGTTGTATTCTCGTCTTTTAAATTTTCAGAGGGTTTGGAATTTTGGGTTTTGCTAGAGTTTGAGCCCATGCTTTAGTAGAATCGTGACGCTGAGCGTCACGGTCGCATTACAACTGACGACTGATACTAACTGAATGATCTAATGCACTCTATTCGATGGAATTGAACGCATTTTGATTAAGATTTTTACTTTTTAGAGTGATAACGATTACCCACGAGAACATGTTTGCAATATTTGAATATTTTCCAGGTGGAGTCCGTGCAATGGACGTTCGACAATATCGATGACATCACTTCGCAAGGCGAGCTCAAACCTTTGGCGGAGTTTCTTTCCAAGAAGCAGTTCGATTTGGTCATCAACTTGCCCATGAGGAATGGAGGAGCACGCAGAGTTTCGTCCTTCATGACCCACGGATATCGCACTAGGCGTCTGGCTATTGATTATTCTATTCCTTTAGTTACGGACGTCAAATGCACCAAACTGCTGGTGGAAGCCATCCGGAGACTTGGAAAGACGCCGCCTCCCATGCAAACGCATTGCGATTGCATGACTTCCAGGAGTCTTATCAAGCTTCCTGGATTTATTGACACGCACGTGCATGTCAGAGAACCCGGGGCGACGCACAAGGAAGATTTTGATACTTGCACGGCTGCTGCGCTTGCGGGTGGTATTACTATGATATGCGCCATGCCTAATACAAACCCGTCGATTGTGGACGAAGACGCATTAATGCTTGTTAAAAAGTTGGCTAAAGAAAAGGCGCGTTGTGACTATGCGCTTTACTTGGGCGCCACCGAGGAAAATTATTCTACGGTGCCTGATCTTGCTGTAGAGTCGGCCGGTTTGAAGATGTACCTGAACGAAACTTTCTCTACGCTGAAATTGAACGATCTAACTGTGTGGTCGAAGCATCTAGCCAACTGGCCGAAAAAGTGGCCATTGTGCGTGCACGCAGAGAGTCAAACAACAGCGGCTATTCTACTTCTGGCCAATTTGCACAATCGGCCTATTCATATCTGTCACGTGGCAAGAAAGTCCGAAATTCAAATTATCAAGGCTGCTAAGGAGAAAGGTCTCAAAGTGACGTGCGAAGTGTGTCCGCATCATCTCTTCATGTCGACCGATGACATTCCGAGACTTGGGTTTGGAAAATCGGAGGTGCGACCTGTTCTAACATCGCCGGCAGATCAGCAAGCCTTGTGGGATAATTTACATATTATCGATTGTTTTGCAACCGATCATGCTCCACATACTGTCGAAGAAAAAAATTCCGACAAACCGCCACCAGGTTTTCCGGGTCTTGAAACTATTCTACCACTTTTACTGAACGCCGTGCATGGAGGCCGATTGACCGTCGAGGATATTGTCAACAAATTCTACAAGAACCCGAAGAGAATCTTCAACCTACCGGAGCAACCCAACACATACGTGGAGGTTGATTTAGATGAAGAATGGGTTATACCAGATGCAATGCCATATAGCAAAGCAAAATGGACACCGTTTGCGGGAAGGAAAGTCCGCGGTGCTATCCATAGAGTCGTCCTACGTGGGGAAGTTGCTTATGTCGAAGGAAAAGTTCTGACTCAACCCGGATACGGGCAGAATGTCCGAGAATGGGAGAACAAGAAAATTGTTATCGAAAGTCACAGTCGACCATCATCAGCGATGGAAAGGAGCGCATCGCCGGTGCCAGCCATTCATCACGATTTATACAACGATGGACAAACGAACGAAATATTTACGAAACTATTGTCCGAACCACCCAAGGTACATTTCGCCAACGATGGCTATTCTGACATTAGGATGACAGCGGTGTCTCCTCTTCCTGTACCGTATTCCGGACGTGCCAGGACCGAGAGCTTCAACGAATCGATTGCTTCGGCGACGGCACCGCATCCACATCCTCATCAACTAGGAGGCAAACATATTTTAACAGTCGACATGTTCACCAAGGAACAGCTGAACGACATTTTCAACGTCGCGCAGACTTTCAGAATGTATGTCTCCAAGGACCGTCCCTTGGACCACATCCTGAGAGGAAAAGTTATGGCGTCCATTTTCTACGAAGTGAGCACCCGAACATCTTGCAGCTTCTCCGCTGCCATGCAACGTCTGGGCGGGAGGGTCATCTACATGGATGAAACATCTTCGTCGGTGAAGAAAGGAGAAACGCTCGAGGACACGATTGAAGTTATGGCGTCGTATTCGGACGTGGTTGTGCTCAGACATCCTACGCCAGGATCCGTTCTGCGCGCGTCGGAACATTGCAGAAAGCCATTAATTAACGCCGGTGATGGCATCGGTGAACATCCGACCCAAGCTTTGCTCGATGTGTTTACAATCCGCGAGGAAATTGGAACAGTCAACGGACTGAACATCACGTTGGTGGGGGACTTGAAAAACGGTCGCACGGTGCATTCCCTTGCTAGATTGCTCACCCTATATAACGTACAATTGAGGTACGTCAGTCCGCCGAATCTCAAAATGCCGAAACACATCGTCCAGTTCATTAAATCGAAGGGAATCGTACAGGAGGAGTATACGTTCTTAGACGACGTTTTGCCCGATACCGATGTGCTGTACATGACGCGAATTCAGAGGGAAAGGTTCGAAGTTCAAGCGGATTACGAAGCTGTACGTCAAAATTCTCTAGTAATTTTTAGCAACAAATATTTTTCATCGACACTTGTTTATACTTATAGGCCTGCGGACACTTTAACGTGACACCACAATTGATGACTCGTGCCAAGAGGAAGATGGTTGTTATGCATCCACTGCCAAGAGTGGGCGAAATCAGTCCAGAGTTTGATTCCGATCCCCGAGCCGCATACTTCCGACAAGCCGAATGCGGCATGTTTGTTCGGATGGCTCTGCTCGCAATGGTTATGGGAAGATGTTAGACTAGGGTTAGGTGAGAAAACAACGAGTAACAAACGAAAAAACGTTTAAAATTCTATTGAATGTGGGACATTAAGACACGACTAGACGTCTTAATCCGTTACAATCAGTCTTGGTCTTGACATTACGCGCACGGAATAAATATTGATTGTTAGAAGTTAATGCAGGCGTCGCACAGTTGCATAACATTAGCATTTACATAACTTTAAAATCTGCAATGCGTTGCTTTACTTAACATTACATCACATGTTGCACACGCGCGTTCAAATAACATAAAATATAATCGATTGATTAATATTTTCGGAATGCACGTGTGTGACGATGAAATTTATCGCAAAATCCTACTATATATAACTGGAGTTCGAGAATTGCAGTTGAATTTCAATATTATTTTTTAATTTTATCGGTAACGCACGGGAAGGTATTGAGCATGTATACATTTTGGGATTAAATTTTTTTTATGTACTTTATGTATTCGCCCGTTTTTTTGGCTGCGGTACCCAACTTAAAGAGGCAGAGCTACCAGGTTTGATTTAGACTGGAGGTTCCGACATAGGAGTTTGCATTCGGCACGCGAAACCCTCGGAATCTTCCTCGACGGTCCTCGCCAAGGTGGGCGCCTTGAAGCGCATCTTTTTTCGACGTTGCACGTGATGAGCATGCTTGGCTTGTTGCATCTCCGCCAATTTTCTGAAAAGATAACAATCGCGCTGGAATTTATTGTTTTATTGTTTTATTGTTATATTGAGGAAATTGCGTTGCGGCAACGATTATCGTCAAATACGACCAACTATATTATCTTACAGTGGATGTTTGCGTTCGCATGGATTAGTTTCAAGTTGATAGTTATTTGCTACTTACTGCTGGCGACAATCGATGAATAGTGCGATGAGGAACATGATGATGATGATTGCCAGTGCGCCAAACACGATCATCACCAGACCCCAGATTGTGCCCTCGTCTTCGAGGAATTTTTCGTTTGGATTTATCGTTGAGGTCATTGGAGAATCTATTGATTCTGAAATTGTGATGCAATTAATACATTGTACAGTATATTATTGTGTAGTTTAGAATAGACCAGGGATTAGAATAACCCGATTCTCTTATCAAAAGTATTAAGTATGGCAATAAATGTTTATAGAACACTTTTGTGGAATTAGGTTACTTTGTAGGTTATGTTTGCCGTTAAAATTCTATAACCTAGTAGAATAATGTTCTGTGCAATCCGATATTTTGCGGCTATGTTGAGGCACTTGCATTACAACAAGATCATTCGTAGGTGGTGGTCCGCGTCAAGGTTTAATACTTGTGTTTGTCGTTACACCATAACATTAATTGCAACAAGTTTCCGTTGATGATGTTGACTGATAAACACAATGAAACATTGTGTACACGTTTTTTGTTACTGTCGTGGCTAGAGCCTGTTTTGATTAATATAATTAGTCGGCTTAGGAAAGTTCCTAACATTAGTAAATATATCTAGCGTTGAGTTATATGTTTGTATTCATAGAGCTCTTGACAAAGACATGTTAGCAATGTTTATTATGTCCTGATATAAGTGTCGAGTGCCAGGATGTCGTATTACAATGCGTTTATAATAATTGCATCATCCTCAAGCAGTGGAAGTGAAAGGCAATCGTTGCAACTAAAATTTCCAATCGCTTTGCTCTTGAATTCCTACTTGACTTCACATTATTGTTTGCCGATGAGTAAGTTGAGTCAGCAAAAAACTAACTGAGGATGTGTCTTGTAAATATTTATTTTTTTAAGATCTGAGATTGAAAGGAATTAATAATAATCTAGAGACCATGACTTCTTCTGGATGTGATAGCGACAATTCTATTTTTTGATAAACATAAAACCGATTACTGGGAATGAATATGCGCCATTAATTGCGCGCCCCGAAGTTATAAATGCGTCACGGACGGTATAAGTGATAACTAGATATGTAGAAAAAGATAATTATTAATTTCACGGAAATCGCTAAAGAATTAGTCATTTAATAAACGTATTAAACTCCCCTTTAATACAATAAAAATGAAATAAAATTAATGCACGATAATACTGTAACTTGTTATTTCGACCAATGAATGTATTGTACTAATCTCAATTTCGTGGATTCTATCAATTAATCGTGAGCATTTTTGCATTATTGCTATATAGTTTTTAGGGAAGATCACAGACTTTTGAAAGATATACCGTAATTATGTGCGCAAAATATTGAGACATTCCAAGTATTAAACATCCTGTAATTATCACGCCGACAACAACATTTACAAATACTCATAATCGTCATTATTCCAAACACGTCGGGTGTTGTTGTTGGAAGGTTCTTACTGTTATGTTCTTGCGATTACGGCGCTTTTGGCAAGAGTGGAAAGTTTCAACTGATTTCACATCGTTCAACGTTTAATATTCATATTGTGAAAATGTAAATTTGGAAATTGTAATGCAGGCATCAAGTAATACGTTCTTAATTAAACTTTAAATTTAATAGACTTCGGCAATTATTACAACTGCTATATATTTTTATTGTCTCTGGAAACTAGACGATAAGCTCAGATATGATCAGTTCTGAAAGCTAATTGAGTTCGAGTGTTGTTATCTATGGTTGATTTCTTTGAAGGGCATGGTATAAAAATCCAATTTTATTTTCATTTTTAGTTAAATTAGTCGCTTCTCCGAATAAACCAGCTCATTTTATACATATTTATTATTATTCACAGATTATATTCGATAATTAATGCATCAACAAAAATTAATTTGTTTACTAATGTTCTGCCTTTAAGCTTTAATCTTTCTACTGTTATCGTGTTACGGACAAATCATTTATAGTTCAACGTTAAATTTGTTTGTTGTTTGCGGATATTATCGCACAAAAACTTTGAAAATGTTTGTGAAAAGTGTTTGAGAATTAAATATTCACGGATTGACTATGTTGATGTTTAACTAAAAATTATTACATTATTTAGTGGAGCGTTTCATAACTTCAGCAACTAAACACTCAAAAACCACATTCATACTTATCGCAAATGCATATAATTTGGTAAGTATGGAAATTTTATTTTACGTTGCAAAGTCGACAAGGTGACATTTTCGTGCGTAATATGTTGACACAAGCACGCGGCACGAAATCCAAAGATTCGCTGATGTTCAAATTTTTATCGAAATGTTTTCAAGGACGTTTTATGACGCACTGGTGACACTTTAATTAGAATCTCCGGCTTTCATTTATGACTACTCATACTCGAATTTTCGTGGAGTACTTTTAATTCAGACTTTGGAACAATAATTATTTTGAACTCGACTACCTCGTCCAACGTATCGGCTCATGTTCATTGTGTTTATGTACGCCTTAACTTGAGTCATTAAAGTCTTCAAACTTTCTCCAAATCCTTCCGTACTGGTTAGAAACTCACAAAGGAAGACGCGAAACGTTTCTAGTCATATATTTAAACCTACAATCTTAAAAATGCACGAATTGATGAACGAAAATGATTTCATTTTAAGAAAAAAATTGAAACCATTTATATTTTTTTATAACTACCAAATTAAATTATAAAGCAATGAAATAGCTTACCATCAATCCATTGTGGACTCCCGTTTGCCAATTTGTCTTCAATTCCATTGGCGTTCATGTTTATCACAGTCTCACATTCGTGTTTAATAAATACGTTTAATAATTATATTAAAAATTTAATGTTTGGCCAACGTTGCAGATTTAGTACGGATTTCTCTTTTATGACTTTAGTCTAATGCTATATTACTAATCACGGTTGACTTTAATCTCTTGGCATTGAAACACACGTGTTGCAAACACTCCAAACTCAAGTCCTGGCACATTTATCACGTTTACGTTGATGTAGATTCAAGTTCGATTCACTTTAATTAGTTCCGTGTTCGTGTTTTAAATATTTTTTTCTACGAAGCGCAAACAACACTCGCAGCCGCTCCAATCGCTCTTCCGGTAGATTCTTCTTTATTCGATAACTTGCACCCAGTTAAGTCACTTTATCCCACTATCTATTCAACTCAATTCACGATTTATTTATAGCGCGTTGATGTTTTTTATTGTCGCAGGTATTCTTATTGTTATTTTGCTGTGCGTTGCTGGTACTGTTGAAGTTCCTGCTCGAATGGTGCCGGGAATGAGCAGCGGCGCTGGCGCACTCGGCTTGATCACCAACGCGAATGGCTGAGTAGGTCTAGAAGCAGCGCGAGCAACCACCGGACGATCGCCGATTTGCTAGCGACCGAGAGCGTGATTCTAACAGCCATGGTCTCCTGGGTCGTTGGATTGATTGTGGGACAGCGTTAGGTAGAGGATCTAATGAAGACTGACTGATGGGTCTCATGGTTGACCGCGCGGCACTAGCGCATCGTCGAGCGCTGTCGGTCAAAGTATTCGAAGGGCGTTACTGATTTGCACTGGAAAAAGGTGTGCGTCATAGGAAGCGCTTGAATGGGGGCAGGAATGAAAAGGGCCGGTATGTTAAACACGTTTCTCTTTCTTTCGTATTCACTAACAATAAGGCAAGGAAATGTTTAATCGTGCGGCGTTTCCTGTAAGGCTGTGAAGCTGTCTGACATTGAATAGATTTTGTAGGAGTTGTAAGAAATTTTGGAATTCTATTAACGTCTGAAGTTACCTAGTCATAGATAAACAATTTTGTGATGCACTAGTTAACTTGCTTGTTTTTCAATAAATGAATTTTGCATTCATTATTGACAATGACTTTAAATTTTCACTTACAATTCTAAAAAATGCTTACACATTTAAAATTGCCGTCATTTTACTCAAACGAAAATGGGGGACGGGTAAATAATAGTCTATATTTAAAGCAAAACGTTATTAATTTTATAGCTCTATTATAAAAGAAAAGCAATGCGTATTCATCACTTTACACTAATTAAAATATGTGTGATGCGTTGCTTTTTTGTGTCGAATCATTTAAGTTAACTTTTATCACACTTGATATGCATGCACACGTATTATGTAGGGAACGTCACTAAACTGCAAATAACGTGTATAATCACGGACGATGTGAGGCGATGATGAAACGAGAAACTGTAAAAACTCGTACCAGTCTGTGCTACTCCCATATGTTAATGGGCTCACACAACTTTTTTTTATAATAACTTTACTGTTCGTTTGAAAAAAAAACCTAATATGCATTACATATTATTACATACATTATCTTTAGGAAACAATTAGAATGATGAATTACAATATCTTAATCGTCATATATATATATCGAATTAAATATATACGGAAACTGGCTGTCCAGATTCTACAGCAGTCTTAGCTAGTTGGAGCCTTCTATGTTTGGACCAACTGGGAACATTTTGATGACTACTGAGTACTGAAAAATTAAAAATATTTCTAGGGTTTATTAATTTATTTTGTTCTGATATTTTTGCAAACGTACCAATTATAAATATATCGTACACCTCAAATAATTTAATATACAACTGTCTTATAAAATTGAAATATAAAATTTCCCGCAGTATGTATTCAAATATTTCTGTTATCACAATGCATTTTACGTTTTTAGATTAATCTATGTTCGATCACCTTTTGATCCATAATCCATTAACTGACTTACGAGACTGATTAGCAGCCATGATTATCGGTTAATAATAAAATATAACGCGTAATTGAAACTAGGATTAATCGTAGCTTAAACTAAACCTTTGACGTTTATTATATATCACTAGAAGTAGAAATGGTTAATTATATACAGACGCACTTATGGATTTTGGAAACAGTACACAACCAGTACTTGTAAATTTTAAGCAATAATTAAGGTAAGGCAACAGTTAAATAAGTAAAAAAAAAACAGTTGCGCATTTTAACATACTGCGCAGGCACATTATGATGTGTAAACCACCAGTTGAACATTTTCTCGTCGTTAATTACAGTGTTGACTGCATGTAATCAGCTTATCTGTAGCCTTTGTAGAAGTAATATGCTTTATATGCGTCGTATCCATGTAGAATTCCAACAATACCTCCCAACATCTAAAAAATAATAATATATTTTTAGTTCAAGCATAATTAGTGCTCGAAAATGTGAACACTCCAATTATTACACGTGGACGATGTCGCCGACAGTCGAAATCAAAATAAAAATACTCAATAATACGCAGATGGTCATGAACCTTATTATTTTTTGTTATTCATATTTCTTGTTCGTACTTTAGTATTACTTAATTATGTCTAATTTAGGCGTAATAAACGGGGAACACGCGTAAATAATAGCTCATGCAAATTAGCGCGTGAAAACATTTTATTAATAAATTTTAGCTCCAAGTTTAAATTTAACATGTTTATAGACTTTGAAATTTGTCTTGTGATATGCGGCGGTAGTTTGTCTAACTTCTACCAAAAGGTATCTCAACGCTATACAAGTGATAGGGCCAAGTTGTTGCGATTTTCTGAACAATACATGAATAATTGAAATTTTTGCGCTCTTAAGTGAAAAGCAAATAATGAAATTTAATTAATGTGTATTACTATGAGAACAGTGATATATTTGAAGTTGCCTATAGTAGATATATATGTGATTCACTTACATACGCAGCTGACATTGCAGGGTAGACTTGAAAATATGGCACTAT
>JAODGE020004122.1:0-16795 GCA_027574965.2 Ecitophya simulans
AATTATTCAGCGTGGCATATCAAAAGGCAGTTTGCATTATAGGGTAAATTTTAATTCACAATTAACGAAATTTCTCCAAAAGTAGGCAAGTTCGGTATCAAACGATAGATGTTTGGCTTTTAATGGTCAACCATTGTTAATAACTTCTGTTGCGTTGAAAGATGTATGACTTACAACTATGCGAATAAAAGGCCACTACCCAAAAAAACCTTAATCTCATTTGTACTGCCCGCCATATACCTCTCTTGACAGGCGTAATAAGGATTGGGTGCAAAGGCATTTTCGGTCTGATGCCAATCTGCAAATTGCACATGGTTGTACTTGTCGCCGATACAAGCAGTCTTTGTGATCTGGATGTTCGTTGCGCTTGTCCGAACGACTTTGTCACCAGTCGAGCGTAAGTTACATCGTCCGAAAATTTGGCAATTGATAGGCGCCTGGGTGTATGCCAACGCCAAAACAACGAGCGCACTGATGATACCAAGGGATAGAAAACAGACGCGTCTAATGGCAACCGAGCCCCGTTGCTCCTCTGCACTTGACGCTCGGCTGGTTTCAATACTCGAATTCTACATCTCCGGCAAGACTCCAACACTGCCATGCCTCATCCTCTTTTGTCTCTGTGGTGGCATCAATTGATACCAAGTGTATCCAAACGGGAGAGATCGAAACATATCTCCGAATGCATCGAAACGTGTCCGCGCCGGCTTTAGCAAGGATGTTTAACTGAGGGCGATAGATGTATCGAATGTCGGACGCTGTGCGAAATGTTAATTGGTCGCTCGCGTCGATTCCGTCTCTTTGCCACTTCTCGTCCTCGTGCACGAATGTGCGGTGCATTGCGCCGTTCGTGCCGCGAATGCGGATTGTCCGTCTGCTCGGAACGGATAACGAAATCGACGATTTGCGAAATTGAATGGTCGCAAACGTTGACGGTTTATTTTTCTGCATGCGCCAGCGAAACGCGCGCGCCGAGCGAAATGTGGGCTTGTGGGCCAATTATCGCGCACATGAATCACGCATCACGCAGTCGCATTGACAACGGCTACACACACAAACAAATTCGTCAAACTTTACACCCAATTGTTTTAACTCTGAAAACGTCGCGTCGGTTTCCGTTTCCAACTAGCGGCGCGCATGACGTGAATGCTTTGATAAAAACTGCGCTGGCCATGCTTGCGTATTTTGATACGAAACCGAATGTTTCACCACAAAGCTTATCGTAAACGCGACACGCCTCAGCACCGTAAATATCAGCGGGTCATTCGTTTCGTACGAATTTCACGTTCCGGCAAATTATTCCGTCGATGCGGCATGCATGCAAATTGATTACGTTAAACGTTCTGCGAGTATCTTCAATGCGGTAGTCGATCAATTGTATGCCAATCAATCGTGCACCGACGACCGATAGCAGTACGACAACCACATTTCAGCGGATTCTGGTTATTATCATTATGAGCAAGTTGAACGTTTCCAATTATTTCGATTGCGTTTCCAACCTCAATTTATGTTTCAATCCTCCGCAAAATACAGCAATACCACAACATAATCCCATGCAGCACCGGTGTGAAGTTAGCATGTAGTCACTCATAAGTAGTTTTCTCATGGATGAATTACATGTAAAATTAATGTTCGCAAATGTGTTGCCAAAATAAAGATAGATTCTGTGATAGTGTGAAGCTTGATTTGATATTATCCAGGTATTTCTGTCTAAATTGCCTGTCCGTTAAAAATACATGAAAACATACTAAAATCTTTTGTAGTTGGATTATGAGTTATGCCATAACTTTTATGGAAACAATTCGGCGCGGCTATAATTTAGGATGTGCATGTTTAATCATGTTTATGCTAATATTTACAATTTAATATTATGGTGTTATGTCGGTTTTATAATCCGACATGCAAACTACTTATTGCTAGCTATATTGCTAGCGCAACCTTTTCTGCTGCTGGAAACTTTTTGCATCTAACGATATATATTTATATAAATTTGCACTTCAATTTCGAGCCGCTGATGATGTCATCAGAAGGCTTCATATCAATTCGGGCTTATGTGCCCGCATGCAATTTCAGTTATCATTCCAATCTCGCCGGGCCGAAAAAAAGTCCAAATTGGCACCAACGCGAGGATCGCGGAGGCGAGGTCGTCGATTCCATTATGCTCGTTTACGACCAGGGAGGACAAGAGAGCACGAACGCATTTTATCCGTTCGCCTCGCTGTCTCTCGCTGTCGTTATGTTTGTTGGATAGTTGCGCGTTGCAGTTCGCCGATCGGCGTCTGCGCTCGGTGACGGAGGCGGCGAGTTTTATGCCATCCCGCGGCCGGCATTACTCCCAATAAACGCTTTGCGGTTTCAGCTGCAGTGGAAACCGACAATTCCGCGCGCGGTACTACATTTGAGGTTAAAAACTCAACAACAACAACATCCAACATAACCTCACGTAGCAGCTCTGACTTCCTCTGTTTATCTGTTTGAACATTTACAATGTCGCAACATTCGGCGTAAAAGTAAACTGGACAATCCTGCGCATTCATATTCAATTAAGAAATTATTATATATAATGCAGAAAGAAATAAAAATGTTTCCGCCGTTTGATATTTATACAAATTTGCTTAAATTTTTTTCATATTTATATACATCATCTCGAGGATAATAAAAGCGGTGCGGGTTTCCACGCCCGACGTCGGCTCGGCAGCGGTTTGCGATGTGTTTTTTTGCCGAAATTTTTTTACGCGACGGCGGGCATGTTTTCGGCGCCGGGCACTGCGGCACGGACGTAACTCAGCTCAGCTCGGCGCTGCTGCGGCTTGCGAGTCGCTGACTCGCTTAAAATGTAAATGTAAATAAAATTCATAAATACGTTGCGCACCGTTGACGAGCGACATGCGGCTGGCACTTTTAAGCGTCGCAGGGAGTCAACGCGTCCGGGGAGAAAACGCGTACGAGAAATCAAGACTCCGTGGAATCAAAGAGCACAACAGTTATGCATACCAAATATTTCGAAACGTCACATTTTAACTGCTCTCATAAATCTGTTTGCTCGTCGTGATGAGCACTTTCTAGTTGGCGTTGTTCATGACATGATTAATCTAATAGTTTCTAGATGGAGCTATTAGTTAAAAAATGTTTTCATTTTGATTGGTGCTTGAGTCATAATCGGCTGAGACAACTGCTTTTCTATTGGGTTGAGTATTAAGTATTGTGCGTGTATAAAATTTGAGCAAGTGTACTATATCCTTCAAAAATTCATTTTTGTTGTAAAGTTAGCTTCTCAACTTCTTCGATTTCTTGCAAGGGCTATTACAGAGGAGAATACACAATTGTTGTTATATTTGATGAAGATATATAAAACACGCTCATTACTTATTCCTCCACCTAATACTATCAATATTGTTCCTTAACTCTATCTTTATTTTTAACTAGAATGACATTATTGTATAACAACAAAAAAACTCTATTTGAGGCACTTTTTGATCTTTTAAATATTTGCTAGAAAGTACCAGTTTACGTTACTTAAGACGTGATTAATCTATTAGTTGCTAGGTGGCGCTGTGGTTACTTTTTAATGGAAAAATAACAGGAGCTTAAAAATGTTTTAATGGCTGCCTAAGTGATGCCTGATGGCGCAAAAAACGTATTTCCAGAGACGCGCCGGCAAAAATGCCGCGCTGCTATTCATAAGCAAAATGAATAGGCCGGGGGATGCGCGGGGTTCAAACAGGGTGATGCGCTAATGGGTTTTTGCATAAAAAACAAGCCGGCCGAGCCGGTTTCTTGGAGAACCGCGGTAATCAAGCGCGCGCGCGGCGTAAAGATGTGCGCCGGTGATGGAGTGCACGCGATGAATGCAACATGGCCGAAATCTGGTTTCGGACATTTTGGTTTTACAGCCTCGACGGCTAAATTATTTAAAAGCCTTGAATGCGTTGATTTTAACTGCTTAAAAATAAATGCGGTCGAGACAAACAAGCAGAATGTACCTACAATATTTTAGCCCAATTTTGTTTGAAATTTACCAAGGCCTGTTTATCTGCCAAAGGAAGTCGCTGCGCTTCCATCTCCTTCCATCCCTTTCGTGTTGTCTGGATCGTTGTGCTTTCCTTCCGTCGCTGCGCGGCCATAATGTCGCATCTCTTCGCCGCGCTGCTAAATTATGCGCTAAATTGCTCGCCGAAAATGTCGTTAAAACTGGTTAAAAGTGGAATTGTCACCGAGCGTCTTCACAATGCATCTACCACCAAGAGAGTATTAAATATAAGAAACATTCGGGGCTTGCCAGAGCGTTGCTCGAGTAACTGACGGAACTCAAAGGTAGCAAAGAGGAGGAAGCCAAGAGACACGTGGAATATTTATCCGTAACGACACAATAAGCTCAAGAATTGTGCTGCGGCTGGAGTGCGGCATCGCACCAGACGGTAAGTAATTAAAATCTAAACGTTTTGCACTTTGCGCCGGTAGCAACGTTGCCGAGGCATTCGGTAAGCTAGCCCAACGAAAATCCAGGTTTGCCTCTTGTTGTGCGCGGGGGTAATTACCGAATTTGAGCTTAAAATGTGCGAACGGGAGGGTTGGGTGTGCGTCGGCATCAAGATTTCTTAATTAGTTTCAAAACGGGATTTTCGCACGCCGTTTGATGCGCCGACAAGCAGCGCCATCGCAATGCGTGTCGGGCCTGGGAAGCAATTAAGATTACACGCATTTGCATACAAGCCGACAAAACGCACGCGAAAGGCGGAAATTTAAAGGCTCCAAATTTAGCACGCAGACGATGCCCTATCATTACCCGAAGACTGCAGATTTTCTTTGCGAACCAAGATCGACGTAATTAGCGCTGTACGTCGTCGCGAATCGCGCATTTTCACGGGACGAATTTAATCAACCTTTTTCAAGACGTCTCTTTTATCTCGGCTTTGAGGTGGATTAATTAGCGTAGTGACAAAATACCAAAAGTGGCAAGTTGTTTAACTTTCAACTTTCCCGGGCGTCGCGCGACGATGTGAAAGCCCTGAACACATTCGAGCACTTTTTAAGATCTCCCAAAAGTTTAACGAGGACTTAATGAAAAGTTACGGATGCTGTATCTGCTAGCCCGAAAATATGTTAATTATAAACGGTGTTGTGTTAGCAGGCCAAAATTAAGTTTACGTGGCATGTGAATTAGTCCAAGTTTGCCATCAACTTTATAATGTTGGTAGGTATAACATGAAGAACATTTAAAAGTTCTAAACGTCCATAACGCAATTTTATTAGTTAATATTCACGCGACTGCCATGTATAAAGAAATATTAATTGGTCATAAATACTAATTTTTAGTTAGACTTCATAAAGAACATTTCGTTCAGCCGGAAGGAAGATTTCCAATTAGCTAATACAAAAGCACGGCCCAGCGTGAAGTAACGACGACTGTTTACGTAAAAGAAAGAAAGAACACGGAAATGCGGCAACGCAAAAGGGTCGCGCAGCGAGAGCCAGCAGGAGGAAGGATAATGAAAACCTTTCCAACCTTGGCGGACGCCCGCGGGAGACGCGTGGACAGCTCCTAGAGGATTACGAGGCGCCGATCGTAATCCCGACCGCCCCGCCATAATGGTTTGACGACCCGCGCGAAAGCCGAGTGGCCACTCGAATTAATAGAATATGAATATTAAAACGTTTCCGGCTTCCCGACTGCGGTCACGCCAAGACGATGAAAGAAACATGCCTCAGGCTCGCGGCGCACGAAACGAAACTCGACGAACACAAACTGTAATCAAACCCACAAAACTTTTGCTGGCGAAAAATTTTGAACGCGCCGGCAAATTTTCGCCGAACTTAATTTCCCAACGAACCGGTTAAAATTACATCAAAATTCCGGAATTAGGTGCGCTTGTTGTGATAAACATAAAGTTTTAATCGACTCTCGGATGCTTTCGGCATTTCGCAACCGACGTTGCTTCTTTTTCCCACTGGTTTTCAGCGCTTCGCATCGTATTTTTCGAGTTGTGCGCATCGTTAATCGTACATCCATTAAATTTTCCGCACAGCGTCGGAATGGTAAATGGAAAACGCCGAAACGTGACTCCAGTCTTTTCATTTCGCGTCGAGTTCGCCAACAGGAAGCGAAGAAATGAGCGCGTCGCTGGAAGCCTGTTAAGGTGCGAGGGCCGAGAGTGAAAAAAAAACGTATAATTCAGCTTCTTGGTTTAGGGATTTTTTTCGCCTGCGGCGCTGATAAAAGTTTATTATATGCGTAACAAGGTTTCGCCGATTTCGTTCAACCGCAGCCACTTTTGCGCCACGTCGATAACTGGGCGTAACCGGTTTCATGCGTATAATCAAGCGATGGGACCAGGACGGAGAATGAACTCGAATCAGACCTGGAATCGACAGCTAGCTAGGACAATAAGGACCAATGAAGTGGTAACGAACCGCATGTTTAAGATCATTAGCGTTGGCGGTTTTCTTTTTGCGAACAAAGTGAATTTTTATCAGAAAAATTTATTAGACGACCAAAAATTACTTTCGATTGAGAATAGAAAATTAATAAAGTCGCTTTTTCTCTTTAATTAAGAGCTAATGGTTTGATATGATAAAAGGATTATAAGAATTTTGTTAAATACGCTTGGTGCACTAATTGAAGCGAACTTTGTCTTTTGGGTAACATTGGTGATTGATTACTAGGGAAAATCTGCTTAGGGCAAAATTAGTATATTCGTAGCTGCCACACTTCTTCTGAAGTGTGATTCTTTAAAATTGCAAACAATTTACAAAATTGTACAAACATTTAACAAAAAACAAATATATTATGTTTATCTGGGATAATTGTCCTGGTTAATGGTAATAAATTATTTCAAATTGACCTAAAACTTGTATTTATGTTTATTTAGTCTGTTTCGTAGAACGGGGCTTTTTAGATTGTTTTTTACTTGATCCATATTAAATTTATTGATACGTATTTGTTTTGTATCGTATTTTGAACACCTGTTTAAATAAAAAGAGGCAAAATTCTTCAACATGTTTTACATTCATAGACGATTTTAAGAAATATTAGACAAAAGGTTTTTTTCAATCAATTTGTACTTAACTATGAATTTAACAATATATAATAAATTATTTTTGCACATTATTAATACAAAAGATTTGGCTTCAAACTTTATTGACAGCATGAAAAAGCAAACAGCGTCATTTGCGTTAAACTTCTGCGGTATTTTCATGTTTTCTTATAATTACAGACCTATTTAATTAACCATCTATTACTACTAATTGCATTACAACTATGAATCGTATGTATGATATTACGAAGGTAGTTATCGTTTTTATGTGTTGTTACCCAACTTGCTTCAACCGTAACATGTGAAATACACACACATTTGTTTCATTTGTGAAACTGCTATTTTTGGAGATGTTTTAATTGTCCAATTTGCCTCACTGTCAAATTAACTTCCTTATACTCTTAGCTTGATCCGCTAATCAATTTATATGTATACAACGTTGGTAATTAATTAGTGAGCAATTTATTTATGAGGCAATTTATAAATGATTGCTCAAATATATTTAAAAACTCGTATAACATATAATTATTTATGCAAATGTGCCGTGGTAATATCAATTTGTTAAACGGCATAAATCTACGAAGTAACATGCAAGTGCAATCACCATCGGTAATTTGAAATTTGCATTCGCATTCGAACAAGTATCCTCCGTTATTCCCGCCAATCAATATTTACACATATCCAAACATATGTAACGAATGCGCGGCGCACGCACACCTGTCCATAACAATTACTTTCGCCGCGCGCATTTACGAAATTAACATAATTCCGCGCACGGCGCGCGTGCCTAATTAAGCGCATTAATTATTGTGCTTAATCCTGCGCCCTCCGCGGCTTGCGTGGCGAACGGTGATTAACATTTATATTGTATATTTGAGCCGTCGGTTATTGTTGTTCGACTGCCATTGCGCTTCCGGATTGCGCATTGAATATTGCGCTTTGTCGGGCGTTGCAGGACACCGCCGGACGCACTAGATTGTTTCTCGCGCTCGGGCAGGGCGCGAAAGCAATGCATACGTAGTTGGGAGTCGGGGGCGCTAGGCGCAGCAGGTGAGAGGGCCGAATTGATTGGATTTCGATTCTGCTCGGATCGGGCAAAGTTTCGCTTTAATACTGCCCCGGATGCGAACGAAGCGGCAATGTTAATAAGCTCAAAACGGCGTCGACGAGAATTTTCGAATGTTCAACATTGGCATTATTGACTATCAATTTGTAATTAATATAATTGCTATTCCCATACGGCCCTTATTGTTAGAGTTGGGTGTAATTTCACAGTATTCGGTTGTAAGTAAAGAGCGTTTTATCTGCAATAAACAAACGAAAAATCCAATGCAAAGAATTGTTGTATTATTGTCCACCTTTTTTGTTTTTCTAAATAGTGATCCAAAAATTTAAGAAGATATTGCATTTTATTGTTTGGAGTAATAAGTAATTAACGTTTTGGTTATATTACAAAATAAACTGTTCTTCATTTACTGTGATTAGTATTTTATTGGTTATATATTTTCGATTATTATTTACTATTTCCTACCACATTCGAGGAAGTCGTGAAGCCAACTTTGGCAATTTTCGGGATTGTTATGAATGTTAACAAATGGAGACACTTGTTCAAATTTAATACCGAGACAGGCTCATTACTTATTGCACAACCAAAAAGAATAATATAATATTTATAGTCTGACATGTCCACTTGTATTAAATGTCATTTCTGTCCATGTCATTATTGCTTTGTTTCTCTTGATAACAGTGTTTTTTAGCTGCTATGAGTTGACTTCAAACAGTTTGCAGTTTCCGAACGAAACCAGACGAAAAGACAGATGAAATACGTACTGATGAAAGAAAATTATGACCATGGGCGATGTTCGTCTGCACATGCATATCTCCTGAAGTCTTTAGAAACTGTAGGAAGTGTACAAATGAGAACTCTAACAAATCAAACAAAGTCCAATTTTCTTCTACAAGGACAATGACGTCAAAGTAAGAAATATAATATTTAAAATGATGATATACATGTATTCTCTTGTAAAGCATTCCGTTTTTATATTCCATCTACATTGCGGTCAGCTGCGCATGCGCTCTGTAGTCAGGTAAAGTCGGAGCGAGGACACAAACAATTTGCGCCACTTTCAGAATTCGCTCAAGAATTTGCGAAGTGTTTTATTTAATCGTGTTTTTGAAATACATTACTTTACATTAAATTTAACGTAGCAATTTAAAAGTCCTTTATTACGAATAATTTGATTTGTTTAAATTCTATCTTACTTTCTTTAAAAACTACAATTGCGCCACTCCTAGTACCACCTTTTATTTTGTTATACAAATTTTACATTTAGATTATTTGCAGAATATGTGTATACAACCAAACATACAAGTAGCGCAAACGCGTCGCACCGCCGCGCACCAAATTTAATTAAATTAATAAAACGAAATAAAATGCGTAATAAAATGAAATTAAACGGAACGATATCAAATTTGCATCCGGATTCTATTCGGACACCAACCGCCGCGACATGTTGGACCAGCACAAAAGTTCCAATAAACGAATGTCCACGAAAAACGCGTAGCTGCGCTCCCATGACACTTTATTGCATTCGCGAATTTGCATTCGCATGTAGTTATTACGATTTCTTTGTTCGCGGCGTTGCGCGCAATCGATAATTTAAACATTACACATCGAACTCAACGACTGGCCACTAAAAATGGCGTTTCCAGTAAATTATCATTGTTTGCTTCGGCGTGAAACAATGTGATTTATGATGCCAGTTAGGATTGCACTTTGCAAACGCCACACAACAATTCCTTTTGTTTACAATCGTGTCGCATTGTGGTGCGTCTGGCGTGCTTTATTTTGGCTTTCATCTACAGGGCAAGAAAAAAGCCGAGACAGACATCAAAAGACGTACAGATTGAAGGCGGATTCTTCAATCATTGTTTAGCTTGACATTTCATTTATCGCCGTTCGCATCCATTCGGATGCGGTCGAGTGGAACGCAGCGATCCGTCTATGACCTTGACACAACTGGAAGTGTGAGAAAGATGACGCACAAATCTGTGCGATCGTCGGAAAACATCTGCAGCATTCACTAATTGCGCCAGCAAGATTTGCGAATCGAAATTAACGAAAATAAATTCAATTACTTTTCACTTGGAAATATAAATAATTTGTTTTCAGATATTGCCTCGTCAATTTTCACGCATCCCGCATAGACGTGCGTTGAAACATGGGCGGAAAGCACGTTCGAAACCAAATTTATAGCGTCGAACAAACGCTCACATAACATGAAATCCGAATTTATCTTGCGTTTGCATCGTGCGCTTTTTTGTTTGCTCACGCGCTGTAAACAACCGCGCGGCTTGCTTTTAATTTATATTTTAATATCGATCGCGTGCCGATTTCAGCTCGCACGCTACGCGCGTGTGGATTCGAGTTTAGAGCAAAACATGGCGCATTAGTGCTCGTGCTAGCGGGCGAGCGTAGAAACGCTTTGGAGGACGAGTAGGGTTGACATCGGTGGCGGCAATTGCCGATTATATTTTCCACTTTTCCGGCGTCATATCGCGCGCAACCGTAGGAAATGATGACACGCATCGGCGAACCCAGTGTGAGGCACTGGACTGTTTGAAAGATAAATCGCACTAATCAAGCAGCTTTAATTAGACGAATTTCCGCCGGACGCGTTCGTCATGATTAGAATTACGCCGAACGCGTTCAACTGGGACCATTTTTTTAATCGAATGGCAAGTGCATTTCGCCGTTTACTGCACGGACGGGACAAACGAGTTGTTGAAAATGCAGGCATTTGCAAAACTCACCTGAGCAGCAACCTGTCCACGCTTGAGTCGCGGCAAATCCGTGTGACTCCACGCGCTGTTCGACCATGGCGCCACCTCGCGCAGATTTCCGTCGAACGCGAAGTCTTTGAGTCGATTGTGCAGAAACTTTCGGATGTTCCACGGCAAGTCATTATGGCCGTCGATGAGAGGCACTTCTTGCAGCAAACGCGCCGCGATCTCCAGGCGTTCGTCCAAAGACGCCCCCGCGTTGACCTTGAGCGCGATCGGCACCCCGACGCCCGCCGCGGCGGCGAACAGCAGAACCGTCACGATGATGTACCAATGGCGCGGGGACAAATCCACTCCTGCAGCAAAAATGTTTAAATTCTCGTGAGAAAGAGTATGAAAGCCAGGAACAATGATTTGGAGATAAATTATAAAAGGCTTTCAGGAGGCGGAAGAGAATTGCTACAAAATAACCGCAGGAACGCCGCGTTGTGGAAAATGTCACACGTCATCTGATAAATGTTGCTGTTTTCTACGCAACGACATAAACCTAATTTCCGCGTTGGGAAATACGAAGAATGATGAATTATGATTCCCTCGAATGAACTTTGATATGCATCACGCGTCGCTACCTTGCGCTCATTGTTCTCGCGCCCGAGAAAAAGATCTCCTTCATTGAAGAGAACATGTAGAAAATGTAGAATGTAGAAATCTGCGAATAGAATAACGTCACTTTGCGACGAGAACGCGTCCGGAATGCGGAAATAGCCGCGACGGACCGCAGTTTATGCGACAAAAAAAGAAACGGCGCCGAAAATGGAAAACGGGCGTCGCATTATCTCCGTCGATGGCAAGCAGGAAATTTTGTTTCCGGCCGCAACGCCTCGGTTTTATCGGCGACGGGCGGGGCATAAACTTTACTCCTGCATAAACACGCGCAACAACATCCGCCGAGCTCGCCGCGCGATCGTCGAATGTCTTCCTCGAAACGAAATTTGCTCGCAACACATGGAATTGCATAAAAACTTCAAGGCAGGAGCGCTTTCCGGTTACCCTCGCAGAAGTGGAAACACTGGGAAATATTTGTTTTTGAATAAACTTGAATAATCTACAAACTTCACGGCGCGTTCGCGACTGCTTTGCATAAGCAAACACTGCGTTTGCAAACAAAGCTATACGGAGTGAGGCTGAAATTAAGGTTTGTCTAGGAGCCGAAGGTTAAGGAACAAGTTAAGGAGTGCTGTTGTCTCGGCTGGATGCGCACTTTGCCTTACTAGCTGTGAAATAAAGCGTCGAGTGCAACTTGCAGCCGCCATTTTATTGGCTTTAAATTCGCAACGCTCGTAAAAACGCTTTATTGCCTGCATCCTTTGCTCACATTTCACTGTCTCATGTCAGGGATAAGTAACCCGAACGCTTGGAACTTTAGCGTCTGACATCTAGGGGCGATAAATGGCGGAGAACACGTCATGTCGAATGTCAGATAGCGCCATCTACATGATAGTAACTCACGACGTAAATATCTTGCTAAAACTACGATAACTTTTTCCGCGATAGCGCAAATTCCGACATGATTCCATTAGCACAGGAAGCGCAGCACGGAAGAGAGTAGGAAAACACGGAAAACAAAATGATTCGAAATGGTCACAAGAAAGGGGCAGATAACCATGAAGATATCCCAGACTGCGCCGCTGGGAGCATGAATTCCGGTTCTCGAAGCCTACGGCATTCCCGGATTGGGGAAATTAAATAAAAGATGCCCCAGAGCCTTAATAACCTTCTTCGGAGCGTGTGTCCGGAGCTAACGGAATGGAATTTGGTTCTGATTTCCTTCAACGTGCTCTTTATTTTTATTCGTTGCTTGCGTTTTTTCGTTTGAACTGCTTTCATTCTGGTTGGTAACTTTCGATTTCTGCGAGAAAGCGAAATCCTGCACAGAGAGCTCAAGAAATGAATTAAGTTTTATGATTTAATCAAATTTTAGAAATGCTTAGAAGGACTTTTTATTATATTAACATTAGTAAAAAGTAATGAGCGTTTAAAGTAAACGCTTTGTGAGGAAACCTAATTTGCATAAAATTATACAATTATACAATTTGTTAATCTTGGTAATCTGCGACAATACGGATGATCTTCGGAGTTAGCTTCTCAAGTAATTCATGACAAACTCATCGATTAGTGGCAGGAAATCGTCAAGGTCTAGAGTAAATTATGCATTTATTATTAATCTATTCAGCTCTTAATTGGCAGTCTCGACAGTACTCATTTGCATAATGCCGGACGCAAAATGCCTTTGAGGTGAGCAATAACAAAAAAAAATACATAATTGATTAAATTGTTGTTATATTCAATGAGAAACAGTCAAATCTATCAGATTTCTTTCTAAAATTTTTCATCTCCGTTAAGAATGATGGAAATGCAAACGATGAAACACGCATTATTTACTATACCCAATTGGTTAACGATCGATCAAGTATTTTGTATCTCACGCGGCGCGTTCATCAATTTGTTTGTGTTGTTTTGTCAGAAGCGGCGATGATTGCGTATAGGACTCCCTCGCCTGTCATCTCACACCCCTTGGAAGCACTGCCTTCCTGCTGCTATAGTGTTCCTGCCATCCGAAAGGCGACGCACCAGGAGGGATGCGATGGGAGCATATGCATAAATAAACATCGCGGCGCGGCTCGAAGTAGTTCTGAATATTTGTCCCCGTTCGCTCATTTGCGATCGCAAACGAGAGCCGCGAGTATTAGCCATCTATAATTCCGTCCCGGCGCGTTCGCGCGTTCAATCCATCTTTGTTAATGCGCGCGCGCGTCTAATAAGTCCGAATTCGTCAGGCGCCGCAAGCCGGCAACGCAATTAATTACGGTTCGCGTCGAACATTCATTTTCCAATGTCTAGTCATAACTGGCACGAGCGTAAACCGAACGTAAATTAATGTACGCTTTAATTAAGAAACCGCGTCGAAAATCAACGAAATAAGCATCTCGATTGGCGCTGCTTGGAAGATGCGCTCCTCCACCTGCACTTGTCGGATTAGTATCAAATGTTTATATAATAGATATTTAAGTCCACATAAATACTCGACAAGGCTCTAAACAGTCAAAATTTATCAGCGTGCATTATTTAAAGCACATAAGGCTTTTGTATTATAATACCTGTTTGCCGCTCGCTTATAAATAAGATGCGCGGTGGGAGCACAAAACGAGCTGGTTAATTGTAAATTATGACGGCGTTCGGTGTTTGCCACGCGTGTTAATTAGACGGGGTGCGTAGCGGAAGTAACTTACGCAAGTTCGACTTACGCACGCTGGAAATGGCACGCAAATATGCAATCTCGAAAGGCCGTCGAAGCGCCGCTCCCAAAGCTAATTACAGCTCATAATTTCTCATTTTGTTACGTGAAACTTTTGCGTTCAGTGCGTACTAACTTTGTTTGTAAACCTGCATATATTTATACGTTCATATAATGATATTTTCTAGTTTGATTTTATTCCGAACAGAATTTGAGCTTTAAGAAATTAGCAATTTTTTATCATCTATTTTATTTCGATTTTTTTTTGCAAAACATTACTTTTTGCATTAGCTAGGTTGAAATATAGGTGGTACTTTTGTAAAGATTTAAAATTAATTTTTATGCTTCTATTAAATTTAGCTTTCAAGAAAACATATTGATGGAATATTTATTTTCTTCCATTTGAAACAAAACTTTGTTAAAATTTCAAACAGAATTTGACCCTCACAAAATCAGCAATTTTTTATAACATCTATTGATTGCAGTTTGTGTTGATTAAATGTTTTTATTTGGGGCAAAACATTTCTTCTTATAAAATATTAGGCAGACAACCGCAATAAATAAATTCAAACAATTTTCTTGAGAACACTATGGGATGTTCAACAATAAAAAAAAACACAACTCCAGCGACAAAAAAACCCTAGTATTACCAGAAAACATCTGTACAAATCCGGCAGGCGATGGATGCGCTTTCCCTATGTAAAATAAAATATCTAATACTTTTTTAAACATTAAAAATTAATTTTGTTTTTATTGCTTGTTCAAACATAAGGACGGCACAATTATGTAATATAAAAAGTCGTATCTGAACGAGATAAGCCTCTTGCTCGGCGAAGCAATAACACACTTCACCTTCACGCCGACGATGTTGCGACTAGCTTGTCAGCTCGTGATGTCATTTCGCGGTTCTGCTAATAAAATTGCGATTATCATCCTCCCATCCGGCGACTTATCTATTGACAGCCATTAAGGGGGGCCTCGACGTTCGCGCCTCGTCCCAACGACAAGGGTGCTTCGTCGCGCGCACGTCCTGCACGCCCCGAACGACGATGTTTATTCATCGTTCATCGTTTCGCGTCGCTCTCATTCGTGCGTCGTTTATCTTAGAAATTTGCATGAATAGACGCGAACGTTGCGCGTCGACGAGATATGCAACCGAGCGTACGCCGAGTGATGCGGAGTGCGGTTCCACGGGGCGGGGCTTAAGCGCATCGCGTCGGGCCGTCGATGATGACGCAGGTTCAGCTGGCGTATTCGCATAAAGAACGCGCTGCGCAATCGTGCAATACATTTGTCAGCAGAAGGATTACAACGGGATAAGATAACAGGTGATGCTTGTACTTCGCTCTTGGTTAATGGTCCGCAGAGTAGTCTTTTTGGGGTTTCTTCACACGGCACTTCAATTTATTACTTTTTATGCGTCCACGTGGTACCATCAGCAAACACAGAGACTGCTTCATCGTAATGGTGACATTATCAGTAACTATAACCTTTATGCGCTCGAGCATCCCCCATGGCATAATGTTTCGAAGCGCTTTCGGCTAGAGATTAACAAATTACGAAATAAAAGACGTGTGTAATGCCCTAACAAAGCAAGGCCTTCTTTACGAGGCGTCGCTGTTCATTTGTTCAGCCCCGGCGCGCGCTTTTGTCTCGTTCAGTTTCGTCCGCTCGCAGCTTTACATTTGCGCGCGACAAATGTACATCGGCGCCGCGTTGCGCGACATTATGCGAGAGGGTGTCAACTACAAGTTGCCGAGCGACGAATGTTCATCTCGGGCGCGAGTAACGAGCGAAAGTGATGCGACGCCGCCGTCGCACGCACCGCCGCCCCCGGCGCGAACGCGATGCCGTGATGTGCGAAAATCTGCTTGCGCGTCTGCGCGTCGCCGAGGAAAACAAACCGAAAAAGGTCGCACGAACGCAGCGGAACGTAGGGAAATGCGAGCGAAGACAATAAAACGAGAGTGTAAGATAAACCGTGGCCGTTCCCGACACTCGGATTGTCCCACACCGTGTGGCGACAAACAATCGACGATAACAATAAACGTAAATAATTTATCGCGCGTGAGACACGAGCGCTCAAACAATCGCACCGAAGGTTGCGTGCATTTTTCATCACTAACGCCATCTAGGCGCCAAGTTACGCCAATTGTGGAAATAAATCAATGAAAACTCTTTTTATTTTATTAGTTTCGAACTTCCGGCCGGCTAATCCCCTTCGAGAACCCGCCATCGTTCAATCGTTCGAAAGGCTTTGGCTCGCCGCAGGTTTTCAGTACCTGCTCGTTTTTCCGGCGTCGCGCTCCGGTCGTGATATCGCGGCGGGCATTAGCGCGAAATCCGTTCGGGAAACGCGCAAATACGAAATTGTTGCCGGCGACGACGCGGAGCTCGGAAAGTTTTTCATGCGCCAAACTTTGCGCGCGCGCAAAGCGCATGCACGATGGATGGACGGGTGAATGGCGGACGCGAGTCGCGAAAAACTTTAATGGAAAATAAAAATTTCATACGCTCCGCGACGCGCAAGCGGCGTATTTCGAAATTCTGCGCGTCATATTTTTCTTCTCTTTGCACGAGAAAAAAGTTTCCTAATGGTTAAACTTCCAAATCCCTCAGAAGATGCGAATTTTAAACGAACAATAAGCACGGCTCAATATTTATTCGCATTATAGAATGTACC
>JAODGE020004137.1:0-23504 GCA_027574965.2 Ecitophya simulans
TATATATATATATATACAGGGCGCCGCTCGTACTGAGGCTTATAGTGAGACCCTCGTTACTGCTGCCCCTCTGCTTACTCTGTGTGAATCGGTACGCCATATAATCACTGGGTACCCGCAGCTGCTACTATACCCACCTGCACCAACGGTAGTTGTCCTATCCGACCACTTGCCGTTTCCAAGCACGTCAGGATGCCTGGAGGTGCTGACGTTTCCGAATCCAACCACGTGCCCGCCACATTTGATGGTGTGGTGGCCATGGTCAACAAGGGCAGCGGGGAGCGCGCATCTGCCTCCTTTGTGCGCACGCAGTTGGAGGCCCACCTTGGCGTTGACAAAGTGTTTGACCTGTTTCCAGGTGACGGCGCTCCACCAGCCATCGACGCTGCGAAGGAGTTTATTGCAGAACAGAAGCCCAACATTGTGATCGTCGCTGGTGGTGACGGAACGGTCTCTCTAGCGATGGACATCACTGACACGGTGCGGACTCAGGGACTGATCGAGGCTGGAACAGCTGCCATCGCAGCGCTTCCGATGGGAACCGGCAACGACCTCAGCCGCAGTCTCGGTTTTGGTGGTGGCTACGTGAAACCCCCCTTATCGGCCGAGAAACACTTTGAGAAGCGCCTTGCGAAGATCATCAACGCGACGCCAATAATGGTTGATCGCTTTAATGTGCGCATTGGGAAAGTGGAGACAGCGCCATACCCTGAGAACCAAACGAAGCAGCGCACTTCAGAAGGCGCGGACGACGCGTCTGGGCCCCCACCTGAACACGCTCCCAACGTACCAACACGCTTCTGCAAGTCCATAACGAACTACTTCTCAGTCGGCTTCGACGCCGCCGTGGCCGCGAACTTTGGTGATTTCCGGCACACCAATCCAGAGATGTGCACCTCACGGGCAGTCAACAAAGTGTGGTACGGCTGCTTTGGAGCGCAGGCGCTCGTCTCCTCCACCACCTTTCCGAAGAAGCGCGTAGAGGTGACGATAGACGGGCAGAAGGTGAAGGTGCCCTCCGACACCAAGACCATCATTGTGAGCAACATGCTCACCTACGCTGGTGGGACGGTGCTGTGGAACGATACGAAGGGCAGGTACAAACCCCCGGCGGTGAACGACCGCCTTGTAGAGGTGACGTGTCTGAGTGGGGTGTGGCATATGGTTGGCGTTGGCACCCGTGCCCGCGCCGGGACAAAGCTAGGCCAGGGTCGTGTGGTGACCATCCGTGTTCCTGCAGAGTACGTCATGCAGTACGATGGCGAGCCTATTGAGGTGATGGGGACGCGGGCAGAGGATGCGGTGGTGCTTATTGAGCCGCTAAGGCAATCGCTTGGGATGTGCCTGTGCAAGGAGGAGCGCATAGGGGACACAAACTCGATCCACAACGAGGAGAACGTAGAGCACACATGATCGCGCAGGCAACTAGTGAGAAGACATGGGTAGAGGCGCGGCTGTGGAGATGGTGGGGGAGGGGGAGTGGGAGCACGGCTGGAAAGGAATGGGGGGAGAGGAGGTAGCCTGCTTCTTCTCAACTCTTCATTGCCCCTATAGCACTGCTCACAGCTGTGGGTGGTGTCGCTAAAGTTTGTAAACATGTTTCTTCATTTTTTTTTTAAACACAGTTGTTGTTGTTCTTTGCACAAAAAAACTGTGTGCACATGCAGAAGTGCCGTGTGTGTGTGCGTGTGTGCTCTTGATATCTTCTTTTTTTTACTCAACGCTTATTCACTTTTAAGCCATGCAAAGGACTAAAAACAACTTTAAAAAACGAAGGCGACAAAGTGTGTAATTCAGGTGCTAATGCCTCGGACTTGCAAATGCGGACATCCACACGGCAGTAGAGTAGGGTGACCTGCTGACTTCTATTGCTGTGGTTGTTGTGACTTTGGGGTCTCCGTCTCATGCAACAAGCGGTGCTGCGGATGAACCAGAAAAATAAGAAAAAAAATAGTATCACTGTTTGACATTTAGTCATTTGAACATCAGTACATGCGTCATAGTTCGCACTCATACTGATTCATATTCCTGATCTATCCGTGCTTCCTCCTACATGAACCATTTTTTTTTTCATCTTTTCTATCGTCCTTCTGATGTATTGCTATCAGTCCCTCTGAGCCGTTGTACGGTATTCAAGACTCAGCTCCCTACAGTGAAGATACTTCCCATCAGCTCGCTTTTATTTAGCATTGTACAGAGGCCTTCGATGATGATCAATTTGAAAGAATAACACGCATCTATTTGTCGGAGCGTGCAAGCACTGACGAGATTCTTTCTCATGAAACTGACCTACGAGCCTCACGAATGCGTTGTTGCGCATGTGTAGTTCGGAGAAGAGAGCATGGCAGTTGTGGATTGGAGCAGCTGACAACTGTTCCATTCACGTGTACATGTATAAGTAACTTTCTCTATTGTACTTTGTAACCGAAACTCATGAGCGAATGCGTGCTCACTTTTTTTTTTTTGCTGCGTATCTCCGCGTGTTTGTGTGCTCGGACACTGAGTGGGGACACTAAGTCCTTGATAAGGCCGACCATCTACACAAACTGTCTCAGTGCATCCCTCTTGCCAACACACACACACACACATACATACGCCTCTTACTCCTATCAAAAGATAGCATCCGTTGTGATTGCTGTCCTCACCTTTTCTTTTTTTCTCTTGTAGCGTTAAAGGCAAAACATGCAAGGGGTGCTCATCTCTAATAGTTGTAAGGTCTGGCCATCGACCAGAAGAGTTGTATCGCCTCCCAGTTCCCTGACGGTCCGGCGAACTATTCTGCGTCTGGACATCCCTATTCCAGCACTCAGTGCCTTCGTTGCACAACGCCGCAACCATTTCACTAGTAACCTGAGCTACCACCACGACCAGCACCGTCCTGACGGCGCTTCCGCCAGGGGAGGGCCACCGAATACGGAGCAGTATCAGCAGTCACGTAGCGGTCCGGCTCCACAGCCGGACCCTTCCACTGCAGAATCGCTGTCACCGTATATTAGCATGTTGAGAAGTTATGACGCAGAGCTGGAGGAGCAGACAGTGCGGAGAGAGCGCTCTCTGCAAGAGGGTCGCGACAAGGTGCGTGGTGAGGTGCGCAAAAACGAGGCGTTCGCGCGACTCTGGTTGTGGGAGTATCTGCGGGGTATGGCCCCCATTCTCGGAGTGTTGCTACTGTCGATGTCGGACGTTCACAACCACAACGCGGCCGTTCTGACACACGAGAAGATTCAGCAGCACACACAAAAAAATTGTTCCGTTCGCTGGGAAACCATCTAGGATTATTAAGAGGAGCACACTACGAAGAGAGAGCGAGCATTATACCGACTGTGTGTGTGTTGGTGTGCACCCTTCACCCAACCACACACAGAGACATCTCTCTCTCGCCATTTTTATTATTATTCGCTTTCCTTATTGGGTAATCGTAATCCTCACTTGTTATTTGTGTGCATAATGTATGGCTCACTACCAAACGCAACCAATATTCATCACTTCACAGTAGCCACGAGCCCGTGCATATAATCGCACTCTCATGTGGCTTGATGTTTCTTTTCTGCTGCGCTTGTGCGCTTTCCCTTATCCTCCTCTGTATGCGAACTCTCAAAAAAAAATCTCTCATTATTCTTAGTGGCCAGTTCGCTCTTCCTTTACAGGGAGGGGCATTGCATCAGCAGACGCACGTTAAGTGCGTTGTGACATATAGACAAACAAGCACAGACACTCGTGTGTGTGTGTGTGTGTGAAGGAGTATTTGCAGCCTCATCGTCTCTATGGAGCGGAGCTCCGCCATTGCTACTGTCATTAAGGCGCTTCACAGGAGGGCAGAGGAGGCTGGCCAAGCACAGGCCTCAGGTAGTGGCAGCGCTGACGAAGCGGCAGTCACGAATGTAAGCTATGTGGCAGAGGTGCGCCGCATCAACGCCTCACTCGGCGCGGCGCGGGCTCAGGGGAGCTTTGTGCCCTCCATCTATGTTAGTGGACGTAGCCATGTGGCACATGGGGTGCGTCAACTACTGCGCGCTGCCAGCAAGTCGTGCGAACTGAACCTGCGCTCGAGGGATATTGAGCGCTTGAATGAGATGCATGAGAAACTGTGGGAGCTTCTGAGCAGAGGGGAGCGTGCCTACATCACGGCTGCGGAGTATCAAGAGGTGATGACGGAATTCAACGAGTGGCGGCGGATACAAATGCAGTCCATAGTCGGGGCCAGCTCAGAACACCCGGAATCGGCGCCACGCGCTACGGACGGTGGCGGTGACGACGATGAAGCGGCGCTGGAGGTGCGCAGGTCTGATGTACTGCCTAGGTCCGTGGATACAGACACTGGGCTAGGGGAGTGCCTATACCTGTGCTCCACCAAACTGCCGCGGCCAACGATGGAGTTGTTCATTAGCTGTCCGCTGTATCTCTTTAACCCAAATGCGGTCGAGATCACCGCTATGTATCAGCTCTTCGCGAAGCGAGTGTCGCTGGTAAAGAGCGAGGCGGAACTGATGATGTGGGATACCAACAACGATGGCAAGCTGACTGAGGACGAGCTGGAGAATTACGTAGAGAGTCTCGTTCCACGTGTTCCCACCCTGCGTGACCTCACAGCGGCGGTGCTCCCATTTTACTGCTGTACAGTGTGCCGGCGTATCTTCTGGGACCTTGACCCCAGCAATCGCTCCTTCATCCGCATCGACGCTCTCCTCTCCAGCTCAGTAATGGACGAATGGGTGACTATGCAACTACGGACAGAGGACAATCCCCAGAATTGGTTCGGTACAGCCGTGACGCAACAGGTGTATGATAAGTTCATGTTCCTGGACACGCGCAGTCGTGGCACGCTAGGCGCGGACTGCCTGCGACGGTACAAGAAGGGCCTCCCCACAGTCATTGACGACGGCCTCCCGATGAACGTCAGTCCACTCTGCACACTCTTCATTGACCGCTACTTTGAGACGAACAGTATGATCACCAACTGCGAGATGGATTACCGCAGGTTTGTGGATTTTGTGATCGCAATTGAGATGCTCCCGCAGTGCTCGCGGCCGCTGTTCTTCTGGCGAATCCTGGATCTGGATGGGTCAGGTGTGCTGACGCCGATGTGTGTCAACTACTTCTTCAAAGAAACACACGCGAAGCTCGTGAGCGCCGGCCTGGAGGTGGCTCCACGGGAGGTGGTCGTGCAGGAAGTGTTCGACCTTATCACCACCGCGGAGCCCCTGCATATCACACGCGAGGAGTTTCTCAACTCTCCTCAGGCGGGTCTCTTTGTTGCACTAATTATAGACTGCCTGTCCTTCTGGACTTATGAGAACCGTGAGCAGCGATAGTGGCCTCCCGGTCGAATGATGGGAAGACGATTCCTTACCTGTGCATAATGCATTGGTATTTTGATGTTGTTGTTGTCTGGTTTCGGTGTCTTTTTCTTTTTGCGTGCTCACAATGCTGAACTCTATGGCTGCGCGAAAGTTACTGGAGCGCAGTACCAAGCCTGTGCGTGCTTGTATGCTGAGTACAAAACCATCTGTGGCAAACCAGTTCTTTTCTCTTTGTTATGAAGTGAAGGAGCTGTGACGGTAGCGGGATGGGGGGAGGCAGCTAGTCTCATTGCTGGGGCACCGTTAGTTCCAACGGAGATGTGGGAGAGGTAAGTTGCTTCCTCTCTCTCACACATCCTCATTGGCGTGCTCCTTCTCCCCCCTCCCCCTCCTCCTTTCTACATGTGAGTATAGGTGTCTGCGGGTGCAACCCGGCGGCTGCACTATGCTCCTTACATTTATGGTGTGTCCCTCTTACTGCTATGAGTCTTACTACCGTTATGCCTTCGTTATCATCAATAGCTTCAGTCTCTTATTTTTTTTCGATTGATTGAATACAATTTGTTGTAAAAAAGCGAAAGAGAAATATACAGCCACAAAGGTTAGCCAATATTCAAGATTAGGTAAGTAAGAGAGCAGGGGGGGAGGGGGGAAGAGGAGAGGAAACTGTCTGAAGCGGAGGCAACGTCGCTGCGGGCCCAAGCAAACGATAAATAAATAAAAGCAATTTAGCCCCCTGTGTGATGTCCTTACCGCTGATTCTCCCCCAGCGTTTCACGGTCACCCCAGTGGCCCCTATACAGACGCAGAGCGCTTCGATTCACACGAAGGATTCCCAGCTCCGGCTAGTAGTGAAGCGCTACAGCGTGGAGCCCATCCGCGTGACGGCATCCTCACTCCTCACTGGCGGGCGGTCCGCGGAGGCCACCAAAAATTATGAGGATGTCGCTGCTGCTGCTGCTGTCCAGCTAGACGCACGTATTGCGTTCATGAAGGCTGTACCTATGATGTGCAGTGCAGGGCATGTGCATCTACAGAACGCCACAGCAGCTGCGACTCAGCATTCCACTAATGCTGCAAAGGGCAATGACAGTCGCCTTCCGGAAGGTGTCTCACACTGCCGCCGCAGTGATTCGTCGACAGCTGGTGCCAGTGAGGAAGTCTCCATCCCGATTACCCTCTCATCAGAGGCAGCCGGAGTTACAGGTCGGGGACTTGCTTTACCGCCCCCACTGGCGGTGTCGGTGCTAGAGACCCATGTGCGCGTGGATGACAAGGGTGCACTCCACGTCGCACCGGCGCAGGCGGACGGGAGCACCACCCACATCCAGTTTGTCGATCTTACCTCGCTCTGTGCGCAGACCAACACATTCCTTCGCAACACGGAAACCGGAGCACTGCTCACACCCCAGATACTAATGTGCGAATACAGTCATCTGAGGCCCACGCACACAACGGAGAGCCCTTCCGTCGATGGTTCAGGTACCGCAGAGGTGAAAGCCTCCACAGCCGCCGCACGCGCAGCAGGTGGAATCCGCAGCCAGAAGAGGCGCAGAGTGGTGGTGCTAAGTGGCACCGACGCGTTGCTGGAGCTAGTAGCTGTTTCTTTGAAACGAGGGAGAGACTCCAAGGGGTAGCGTATCGCGGCAGACATCTCGCACACAGGTGAACGCAGATTCGAGGGTGGAGATGCATCCCCCTCCCTTACTGTTGCTGCTGTGGTTTAAAGAGAGAGCAAAATAAATAGTCCGAATGAGATTGTGCGATTGTGTGTGCACTCTACCACGCAGATGCCTGACCATGCGCTTTTTTGTGAGAACGCGTGGAATCCCCCGTGCGTGGCATTGTGGTTCTCTTCCCTTCTCTCCCCCTTCATCCGTGACACATTCCTCGCTTAACAACACCCCCTAGGCACAAGCTCATTGGCTGTTCATGTTTGCCATGTGGCTGAGCACCTGATTGTGCCCTTAATTAATAGCGAAGTGCAGCTCGGCGCGAGAAGAGGCTGTTGTATGTGAATGTGTTGTTATTGTTTTCTACTCCCTCCCTTATCTAGACCTCACGTCCATATTCTTTTTTTAAAGAATATGGTCGCTAGAATTTCAGTCGCCACTACCGCGAATACCACACGAGTGAGCTAACATAATGCGCTGATACACTATCGCTATCCTTGCCTATCATCTCTTCTTGTATTCGTATCATGTGCCTTCCTATGTACATATATATATATATATATATATATCTACGTCTGCGAAAGTATGAAGTGCAAGTACAGGAGTGCCGAACACGATTCATAGCTAGCTGAGCGGCGAGCCCCATACTCGATTGATTTTCTCTTTTTTTTTTTTTGGCAAGCACACACTATTATTCCTGTAGTTGCCGCACCCCCCAGCAGCTCTCTCTCTCTTCCGATCTCTTAGTAACCGCACTGGCAAAACACCAAGGCCAGTACACATGTCGAACACTGCCGTGTCATGGCGTCTGAACCCTTTGTTTCGCATGCTGGCATTTCTAGATAACACAGGCACGCAATCCTTCGTCCTGCGTGATGAGCTAAATGATATCGGGGGCTTTGTCGATCCAGCGCGCGTCTTCGAAAAGGGGTCAGCCATCTATGAGATTCTGCAAGCAGGCCTGCAAGCCTTTCGTGAGAACGTGGTGAGCACATTTGTGGATGGCGAAGAGCGGGAGGCGATCCTGGCAATCACTGGAGCAGAGGGCGTAGAGAGCCTCGTTAAGTCTACGGCGGCCAGTGGTGAGGAGAAAGACGGCAAGAACGGTGGCGACGATGCGCACACCGTCCTGGCCACTGCCGGCTCCAACATTGCTAGAACAACAGAGTGGAGCACGCAGATGCTGAGGCCTACGTCGTTTGATGAATTTGTAGAGTGCATAGAGAACGGATTCCCACTGCATCTGTATAGTCGGCTGCAGGAGGTTCTTTGCATCCCCTCCGCAAGCGCCAACACCAATTCACCTCAGGCTGAGCAGTTCCTCGTTGATGCCCTGGACGTGTGGGTGAGAGGGCTGCAGAGAGAGGAGAGTGACCGTGTGATTCGGGCATGTGGCGTGCAGCCATCTGTATTGGAAGCAGCGCATGCGCGTACGGCGGCGGAGGCACCGAACGTGCTTGTAGATTTTGTTATCGACGTTGTATTCCCACCGGAGCCGTGTGCCTCCCGCACCGGGGCCGGAGATCCAGACGCGGTGCTCGATTGGGTGCTGCTCTCCTACGAAAAGAACAGAGAAACCATAATTGTGGAGGTTGAGTCGTCCATTGAGAGCCCCGCGTCAGCAGACAGTCCAGCAAAGAGGCAGCGGACGGAAGAGTGTGTAACCGTGGTGTCGGCTACGCCCGCGAGCACTCCGGAGGGCGATGGAGGAGAGGGTGAAGAGGGCGACATCCTTCTCACGGCGGACAACGTCGACTACTACATGCGTGAGAAGCCAGAGGTGGTGCCTAGAGAGATCCTCCGGGAGAAGCGCAGGCCCTGGCGGGATCCTCTCATCACTCAGTTCGAGCTCGAGCACCACTACTCCGCCGCGGAACTGCGGGGGGCGGTGAAGGAGCTCTGCGTCGACCTCGCGAAGAGGAATGGAGAGGATGGCACTGGTGCCCTCCTTCGTCGGGCCTCTAAAGCAACCAAAAAGGCAGAGTTTGTGAGCGTACTCCTGCAGCATCTCCAGCCATCCCCGGCACAGACAGAGGAGCATATGGTAAGCGATCCCACCCTCACTGTAGACCAACTAGTGCAGTACTTTTCTCTGAAGGAGCTGAAGCAGTACATTGAAGAGTCGCTTAACGAAAGTCGCTCACCTCTCACCAAGGCTAAGTGTGCAGAGTACATTGTCTCGCATCGGTCATCCTAAGTAAATCTGCATCTTCTCACTCTCTCTCTCCGCTCCTCACATCGCTTGGCTACCTTGAGGTGAATCATGCCAATCAAGCTATCTACCTCGCCCACCTACACCACCTCACTCAAAATCTGCGCCATGTGCGGGGGAGTGAGAACGCAGGCACCCTATGTGCACGTGTCTTGTTTATTTGGTTGATCTGCCCCCTCCACCCATCCACCTCCTCTCGACACTGGCTGTACGATGATGACTGTCTCTCTCCTCTGGGCTTCAGAACTATAGTAATTGGTGATCGTAGTATTATCTGGCACATCCGCACCCTCTCTAGACAAAAGAAAAGAAGGGGAAAAGGGAGGGGGAGATAGAGGCGGCGTCATGCAGTGTTCCGAAGTACGGCGGCGGTCCGGGCTCTGCCTCACACGACGCGTCTTCTTCCCACGCACCACCACCCCTGGCTACCGTGCCGCGGTGCCTGTGGCCTCCTCGCGCACACTGCAGACCACCACGCCGCCGCACACCCCCGCCCCCCTGCGAAGTGCGGCCTGCTCTGATGATGTAATCGACGACGTGCTGGCGAGCTACACCGTCACCATCACCTCATCCACTGCCGAGCCGGCGCGGAGTCAGAGGGCCGACGACCTCCATCAGCACGACGTGGAGGGATGGGAGAGCGAGCGGGCGACGAGGGAGCTGCGGCGGTATGCGCACCTTCTGCGTGCCGCACCGCGACTAGACAATGGCTGTGCAGACACGTCCTCCTGGACGGCGGCACAGCATGCAGGGCTGATGGAGGTGCTAGACGTCGTGGTTGGTGCCAGCTCGCGCTCCACCTTTCAGCAGGTGGCGTTAGATGCGTGCCACGTGGCATATCAAGCAGGTCTCTTTGCGCACTGCTGCACAATCTACTTTGTCTGCGCCACTGGCGGCGCTGCGCAGATGCTCCAGCTGCCGGAGGTGGTGATCCAGGCTGCAGGGGCGTCGAGAGATGCGCAGGCACTGCAGCACTGTCTAACGGTCGCGGAACGCCTGCATGCGCGTGATGTGATGCACCAGCAGCGGAGTGGACTGAACTGGGTCGCGGGGACTGGGGCTGTGCGGGCACTCCAAGTGTACTGGCAGTGCGTCGCGGCTACCGCAGCGATAACGTCGACCGCACGCCCAGGAGCTCCAGGACGGTGCAACAGTCGTGGCGATGGCGTATCTGTGGTGGACGTGCAGGACAATGGGCCACTGGTGGAGGCCTTGGAAGGGGTAGCCCGACGGGCCGCCACACAGTTACTCCGTGTCGACGCCAACGACTTCGAGATTGTCTTCGCTACCTCCTTGCGACTGGCGCTGTACCATGGCGGCGGTACTGAGGGTCAGTGCGCTGTGCTGCACCAGCATCTCCAGCGCTGGGCCTCCCCCTCTCGGCAGTGGTCGTGGTTGACGGCCACCTGCGTGCAGACCCACCTCCGAGCTGCGGTGGCGGCACGGCGCTGGGACATTGCCGAACATGTGACCTTGCTGGCGGACGCTCTCCTTGTCGAGACCGCAAGCTCCCGTCACGACCTCAGTGCCAGCGCACCGAAGAAGACCGGCACCCTCACTCATCTGGAGGATGCCGTGGTGGGGCTGTACGTACGATACTGCCACTTCACGCGTCAGAATGCACGGGCAAGGCGGTGGATGAATGCGTTGTCGTCTAACTTCCCGCAATACGTGGCGAGTGGCGCCACCGTCTCTTCGGTTGCTGCCATAGCCACGGAGGTCCGGGATGCCTCGCTGGCAATATGGTGCTTGGAGCAGCTTCTGCACGAGGGGCAGCCAGTCCCACCTACAGCGGCCGAGCTCTTTGCGTGTGTCTGTGCGTGCGCTCGCTGTGAGGTGCCGAACATGGATGAAGTCCTGGAGTCACTGCGTGAGAGCGGCCTGCTCACCCTCACAGAGGAGGAGACCCTGTACGTCCACCTTCTGGCGTGCCGACGCAATCCCCTCTGGAGAGAACGACTAGACCAGCTGGTCAGCGAGCACGTGCCCCTGGAGTGGCTCGGCACCCCCAGTGGGCCTGTGCTGACCGTCAGTGCCTCCAGGGCTGGGAACCAGCGCATCCTCTCACCGCGTGTGAGTCTCCTTCTGCTGCTGATCATGCAGGAGGGTGAGCACCCACACTTCCTGTCATACTACCGCCTTTTCCTCGCGCGTGGCGCCGAGACGGCCCTGACAGCGGAGGAGCGCGCACGCGGAGCCATCTACGCGGTGGTGTGGTGCGCAAGCCAGGCGGGAAAGCTCAGGGCGGACGAGGTGGTGTACGTAGCCCAGGAGGCCACAGAGCTCCTCGGACACGGGCGCCGGGCCACCTCTGGCGAGGAGTCTGGCGGTGTAGAGAGTCTACTGTATGCCACGCGTGCCAGTCTGGCTGCCAAGTGGGACACGCTAAGGATGCAGTTTCCCAGGGAGTGGTGGAGCCGGCACCTCCTTCGCCCCTTGTGCCAATCACAGAGGGGTGACGCACACACAGTGCGGGGTGCTGGGGCGAGAGCAGCGACAAGCACTGGCGTGGGGTCAACGATCGATGCCGCGGCTCTCGCAGAGTATGAGCGAGTGTTCTTCTCCGATGCGGCCAAGCAGCACATGGTGTCCCCGCCATCCTTCGCCCGCTTCCTCAAGAAACGAAGCGCACTGCACTTGTCTGAGGACCCCACCCTACTGCTCGAGGCCACCACGTGCTCTCTCGCGGAGTGGCACGATTTTTCGCAAGCAGCATCTGGCGTGCATCGTGACGCTCTGGTAGAGGCGCGGGTGGTGTGGCAACAGTACCTGAATGAGTGAAGGGTCCCCTATTCCAGATATGGAGGAACGACAGAGAGAGTTGTTGCAGATATTGCTGTTGTCACTATTCTGCTCATTGTTACCGCTATTTGAACCCATTTCCCACATATATCGTATGCGCATGCCTGATAATGATGATGAGCACTCTTGCTTGCGATCTAATTCCCCCCCCCTACCCTTACTGTCTCTGTTCTCGCCATTGATGCTGCTGTGTCCTTTGTTGTTGTTGTATGTGGTGTCTTGACCACGCGCATGAACGTGTGCCTTCCCAAAGCTGTGAATCATCTTCACAGAGAAGAGCACTACACAATTCCCCCACTTTCAGTATACCCCCTAAGTCGTACAGCTTCGCAAATATGGGAGGCAAGGCGAAGCCCACGAAGCACTCGGCGGCAGAGATCGCCAAGAAGAATCACCTCGCCAACACCAACATGGGTGGTGGTGCTGCAGGCCTGCAGGACCGCAAGGGTGGCAGCGCTGGCCACTCCCGCTTCATTTGCAAGGTATGCATGTCACAAGCGCCCGATATGAAGTCTATGCACCTGCACTATGAATCACGTCACCCCACGGTTGAGTTCTTGGAGTCTGACTTCGAAGATCTGCATGAGAAGCATGGCGGCACCACCAAGGGTGTCGCTGTGCATGGCACCCTCAAGAAGGAGAAGAAGAAGTAGGGAGGTGTGACCCGGGAGTGAGATGCACGTTCGATCATGAGAAGTGAGAGGGGAGTGATGAGAGAGTGAGAAATAGTGCAGAGGAGCCACAACAATTGAATGCACGTGCCATTTCGCAAGATATTATAACCAACGTCAAGTGACAGAATGAACTGCGGTCCCCTCCCCCCCCCCTCTCACCTTCTCGAATGCCAGCTGTACTGTCATCCGTCTTTACTGCTTGTGCGTTTAATAGAGGCCTAACTGAAAGAGGGGTCCTGCATCACTGTTAATTACGTGGCTCAAACTCAAATAACTGCACCTCTTCTGCCAGCTAACATTTAAGTGACCGAGGGAGTTAGACAGGTGTGTCTAATCATTGTTCCCCCTCCTCAATTCCTTTTTTTTTATGTGAGCGCGTCTGTTTGATGTTTGTGGCGATGATACATGATCTTTGCCTATGAACGTTTGCGATGGTTGGCATATATGCATATGCATATAGTCACCGTCCCTACCAACACAACAACACAACCGGCAGTGAGCATGGCATTCTGCTGGTCGCCTCTGCAGCCCCTGCCTTGTCGCTTCTTTACTTCAGTTATTTTTATTTTGCCTCACCCCCCATCGCCACACCTGCTCCGTCCCTCCATCCTCTCTCTCTCTCTCTCTGGATTTACCTTACTAGTAGTACATACACAGTTAACCCTTATTGCTGATACCGCTCTGTCGTGTCGGTACTTCCTCCCTATTTACCGCCTCCTCCTCCCCTCCCCCCGCGCTAAGAAATAATAATAAAAAACCACCAATGGGTCTGAAGGCGATCAAAGCCTCCACCTCACCTACCGTGGAGGAAGTGGCCAATCGCACGGCACTGCGGCCCAGCGAGGTTGGCGGGCTCCACTTAGTCCCCCACCGCGTGTACGCGGCCCTCTCCGCCTACGTGTACGGCGCCCCCGCCAGCAATGGGGTACCCATCCCCATTCCAGATGGATGGCAGCAGTTCATGACCTGCGCCGACATCAACCTTGACAGGGAGGGGTACTACGCAGTGGCTTTCATCAACCCAGTGGCGAGGCAGTGTATTATTGCGCAGCGCGGCACGTCGGAGGTGCTTGGGCTGCGTGCTGGCGTGTGGATGTACTTTGAAGAACCCACCATTCAGTTTTATCTAGCAGAGCAGTTTTCGCGGCACGTGCGGCTGAGCCTGAACGTGCGATGTAGCGATGATCCGGGGGGGCGGTGGTTTGTGTCCTACACGGGCCACAGCCTTGGTGCTGTCATTGCAGCCAACCGCGCTGTGGAGGAGGACACCTACGCGGTCACCTTTGAGTCGCCTGGGTGCCGAACATTTCTCGAGAAGGCGACGAAGCAATCCGGCCGCTGCATTGACGCGGCCCTGATCACGTACCTGCGTGCCCCAAACCCAATCAACACATTAAAGCCGCACTGCGGGTTTGTGATCATGATGCCGGCTCTCGCCACCACCGTCCCGACTGCGATGCTCTTCACTTCACAGGTCGTGCCCCCGGTTCCATCGGAGCCAGTGCAAGTGGAGCCCGAGGCCCCAAGAACTTCCCTAAGGGGCGACTATGCAGTGCCGCCTGCGCGCTCCCCCTCCCCGGCCCCCGATACTGCGGTGGATTCAGTGGTGGTGGGTGATGGAAGACTGACAGGGGCGACAAGGGCTACTGCGCCGCTCCATCGCTCAGGCGCGGGTGACCGGCCCTCCAGTGTTGCCACCGCACCATCCCAGTCGGCAGTACACGTGGCAGATGAGCAGCCGCCGTCCACCTCCTCCTCTGCTCCGGCCTCCACCTCGGCGTCTATGAAGGGCATCTTTACCGCGGCTAGGCTGAGGCTGCCATCGCTCAGGCCACAGGAGTACATTCGGGGGTACGTCCTGGGCGGAGTTGGCATGGGGGTGCCAGAGCTCCAGCAGTACGTCAGCAAGATCGAGCCTGTGATGAGAGAGATGATTGAGAACACATACCAGGTGCACTCCATCAAGGGCATCTACGAGCTCTTCCGCAAGAACAGCGGAAGCGATGACCGCAACCCGGCCGGTGAGGTGGTGCGATCGTGGCCGGCGCACTTGATGCAGTTTATTGAGTACTACAACACCATCAGGGCGCTCGAGGATCCTGACAATGGGCCGCCCCACGTGAACGCAGCCTATAAGAACATGCTCAAGCGCCTCTACTGCACTGAGCCCTTGGATGCTCACAAGATCGAGCTAAAGTACGTTCACCCACACGCACAGCGCATTGTGGAGACCTGGTGGCGACTGGATACAGCTCAGCGCCGCGCCATGGCTCTGACCGCGCTGGACCACAAAGCGCTCAACGTGATCCGCATTGTCAGCGGGCACCTGTACTCCGGGGTACTGACAGCTTTCGAGGCAAAGCAGTACCTTGCGTCCCTGGCAGCCCGGCCAGCGATGCGTTCCATCCTGCTGCGCTCCATTGATGGTGGCGCAGTGGCCACAGCGACCAGCGATGTGACAGAGAGCAAACTGTGAGGCACTTTTGCCTCCATATTTGTAACTACTAACCACTCTTTGTACTCACGTAGATCCGCAGAAATGACTGGGATAGAGAAGAGGAAAAGTGCGAAGCGCACGTGTGTGTGTGGTGGTGGTGGTACTTGAGCACTTCAGTCACGTGGTGTGGGGAAGCGCGAGCTGTCTCTGTGAAAACATTGTAGGATCACACTTGGTTCGCTCTCCCTTTCTCACTCACTCTCCTCCTGCACTGTGCTGCCAACCCGGGGGGAGGGCATGATAGGGCAATTAAACTGTTAGTGTACGCAGACATACACGAAGCCAATTATTTTTTCTTACAAGCAAAACCATGAACTCATCCGACATTGAGAGTCTGGCAAAGATACTGGATAAGAACGCGCAGTTCGTACGGCCACAAGGGCAGTCCACTGGCTTTAGCCTGGAGGAGCACGCAAGCGACGCCAGTGGCGATGACCAGAGCGGCAGTAATACCGTGGCAGCGAGCACTGCCGCTGGGCCAGCCAGCATTCCGTTGCCCTCCACGATCGTTGACCAGCAGTTAAATTTGCCTGTTCCATCCCAGAGCAAAGCCGCGCAGCAGGTCAAGCGCGGGGCGGCGCCAATGATACGCAAGCCCAGTGGTAACGACTTGTGGAGTCAAGAGGAGTTGTGGGCGATGAAGAAAGCGGCCGCGCTTGAGGCCGCAGGTGTGGCCGCAACACCTTCAGCGAGCGCGGTGACGGCAGCTGGTCCAAGGGAGGAGCCTGTGCATACGGTCCTGTACCAGCAGAACATCACCGCCGAAGACGTCTATCTTGGCGTGGACTTTACACGTGACAACTCTAGTGCAGCGAGCGACGGTGTGGTTGTGCGGGTGGAGATGCCAAAGGTGGAGCAGCTCGCTGACATCACGCTGGACGTGGCTGCATACATGCTGTCGGTGTCCACAGCGGACTATCACCTCTGCGCTGCCCTCCCGCGTAAGGTGAAGCGTGGCGCTGCGGATGCCAAGTGGGACAGCGTGAAGAAAGTGCTTACGGTTCGGCTCGCCGCTGATGACTCCGACTTCGATGTCAAACTCCTCTGAGTGGGGGAGGAGGGAAGTTCGCGGGTTAAATACTGCTCTCTCTATATATATATACATAGAGAGAGCAATGTGGTCATTCTAAGGAGGAAGCCCATTCTTCCGCACGACTCTCAGATGTATATGTTACGCCTACGCCGACACGAGCGTATAAAAGGGACCGATACATCAAGTGTTGATGGTGGGGAGAGCACTGAGCGGATGTCATCCGCGGAGCCCCTCCTCTTTCCCCTGTGTGTGTGTGTGTGTGTGTTTTGTTGTTTGACTTCGATTTCGTAGTTGTCAGTGTCACTACCGCGATGGCTCCCCTCAACCCTTGTCTTTGATCTGTTTGCTGCGTCATCTGTGCGCACTCGAAGAGACTCTCCATCTATCTCTATCTGTCCCTGTAATGATCTCACATGTTGTTTTTCTGTTGTTTTCATTCGTGCTATGCTTATGATGCTCCGTCTACTTACTTCTTTCCTACTGGCGGGTGGAGTGTGAGTGTTGCGGCGCTAGGGGAGGGGGGAGTGGGTACTGTGTACTCGTTTAGAAGAGAACCCCGCAGAGGAGGAAAGGAACAAGGAAGAGAAGAGAAGAGAAGAGAAGAGCAACGAAGGCGGCGCAATCACAGAGGGAGGAAGGAGCTGACACGTGCGATGGACTACACTGATATCTACCTGCGACGTCGACAGCCTCTCGACACGGCGATGGGGCTGTACAGTGAGTATAGAGCGACGGGCCCAGGACTGCCTCCCCAGGGCACCAGCACTGCCCCTGCCGCGCAGGACACTGTGGTCTCGCTCGGCCACCACATTGATCAGCTGGTTGGTGGGACCATGGCAGCGCAGGAATGCGCCGAGAAGGTGGAGACGCTAGCCCAACGCGTCGACGCATTTGATGAGAAGATACTCAACCTGACGCGTCTGGTGAAGCTCTCGCAGGGGCTACAGGAAGAAAAGGAGGCGGACCTTCGCCAGCAAAATACGGAGCTGCGCGTACGTCTGCAGCGGCAGGAGCAGATGACAGCGCAGCTCCAGCGCGAGGTGCAAACGCTTACAGAAACTCTGTTGCCCTCTGTGAAGGCGGAGGTACGGCAGGAGTTTGTGGGCGTCCTTGCTACGCACCGGAACGACGTCCAGGAACAGCTCGAGCGGCTGTATCCTCGCGAGGTGATGGAGGCCCTGCAACACCAGCTGCAACGTCTAGAGAAGACGCAGGGTGAGTGGGTGGGGGAGCTGGAAACCACGCGTCAGTGGACCCGCAGAAACATGCAGCACCTCAAACAGCACATTGACGCAGTGCAGACGAGCATTGAGAAGGTGTCAGGTCGCCAAAAGGATTTGGCCACGGGGTTAGAGGAGGTTGGGTGCAAAGCAGACGTGGAGTACAGCAAGCTCCGTCTCATCCTACAGCAGCGATCAAACGAGGCGGACGCCCTAGTAGCGCTGGTGGAGAAGGAGCTCAACCATGTCCAGGAGGTGGCGCACCAACACAAAATTCTCCGTTCAGCGGAGATCCCCCCTTGACGCGGACGCCAGCATTGCCACGGCGTCGCCTGTTTTCGCATTTAGAGACCGTCTTGCATGAGCCACAAACGACAGGTAAAGAGAGGGAAGTGGGGCGATAATTTGCCTGCTCCACGAGTACAGATTCCCCCCCCCCCATCGTTCTGCTGCCATCCTACTCTCCTACCCAGTTAAAAATGCACACTCTTGCTCTCCACTTCGTGGTCTCATTCATCGCAAACTACATCGTCGCACACATATGCAGGGACAGAAGACAGCACAAGGGCCAAAAAGAGAGGAGACGATTGCGGTGACGGAGTGGTGTAATTTCATTTGCAGATGAAAGAGTAAAGTTTCGAAGTATCCGTCATCCATAGCGTCCCCCCTCAATAAAAAGGAAGTACGAGACGATGCGCCAGAAAACTGACATCACCGCCCCAACGGCTGCAATCGAAGAGGCACCGCAGGCGCCGATAAGTCGGAGGGTGCGGCGAAAATAATATGCCGTGTAAAGCAGATTTATTGACTCGCCCCTCGACGAGGTGGCAAGATTGGCTGGGCCCGCCGTTTCGCCGCGAGTTCAACCCCCAGAGGCCGCCTGGCTTTTGGTGGGAAATGCCGTTTCAGTCTCCACCAAAGGAAGCTGCATGAACCTCTACATGGTCATCATACCCAAGTGGTTACGGGGGTTGACTCGAAATCAACTGCGATCTCGCGCGCAGGTTCGAATCCTGCTGGTGACGGCTTTTTCTCGGAGATCGGTATTTCTACGCAAACATACGACCAAAACGAAAGAAGGCAGGATGGCCGAGTGGTCTAAGGCGGGAGACTCAAGTTCTCTTCTATTCGTAGGCGCGGGTTCGAACCCCGCTCCTGTCACTTTTTTATTATTTTCAATTTCCGAAGAGCGCGAAAAGGCACTCGCCAATCCTCGGCGCTCTATTTTCGTATTGGCGCGCGGCGCATCTCTTGGATCCCGGGGCGGCCGTCGCCGCGCGTCGTTCGTTGGGGGGGTTGCACAAGCCGCCGCCCACACCGGAGCCAAAGCCCCCCCCCCCCGGCCCCAACAATAACCGGGGGCACGAACGCGACCCCGGGGAGACGACCGCCCCGACCCCCACCCGCAGACACGCGAAAACCAAATGTCATATCAAGAGAGGTTCATTCAGCGAAATAGTTTTTTCACCCTTTCAGAAGAAGTACAAGGAAATCATTACATCACATAAAACAATTATGTATCCCAGTCACCGCCGAAATAAAAGGTAGGCAAACTGCCGTGGTAGCTGCTCTGTACAAGTAAGTAATGAAGTCAATTCTTTTTTATAGTGATATTGTATCTAAAAGCAATACGTGCTCCTGTATATTATATATATGTAATATAAAATAAATCATTGAATGTAAATTGCTTTCTAAACAACGAGAAAGAATAAGTCCTCCTCACCAACTTGTTAAGACCGGTAAATACTATATTTGAACTTTAATATATGTGATTCTTACCTTTCTTAATATTATCTATTGCTTCTTCGTTATTATTAATAATATTATATCCATTTTCATTTTACTATGAAAAATCATAATAGCTATTATAATTACTTCACTACATTTTTTATTTTGTTAGTGTAAAAGAGCTCGTGAATATATAAATATATTTTTTAGCGAGCCGTATTTTTGGGGGGGCCAGTGTATTTTTGATTCTGTGTAGCTCGAGTTCCAAGGATGCTCTCTCGTAGTACAGTGTTCCTCAGAAAAGTGGACGTGTGTGTCATAGGCGGTGGCCCTTCTGGAATTGCCTCAGCATTACGTGCCTTCGACTTCGGCAAAAAGGCATGCATCATTGAGAGTTCACGCATTGGCGGTGCAGACTTTTGGGACGGCGCTTTGCAGTCAAAAACGCTGTGGGAGATGGCGAAGCTTGTGCAGTCGTCAAAGGGAAATTCGGTGAATCGTTTTCTCAAAATTGTAAAGGAGTTCCCAGAAGTAAAATTCGAAAATATCCAGCGTGGAATTGTGAATGCGGCAGAGATGCGTGAGTCGCAGGTCGATCAGCAACTTAATGTTGCCGGTGTCGACGTTCTTAAAGGTGTGGGCAAATTTATCTCCCCAAACGCTGTGCAGGTGAAGATGAATAGCGGCGAGGAGGAAACCGTCGAAGCAGACTACTTTGTCATTGCAACGGGAGCCAAGCCACGTCCCCACCCAACTGCAGTGGCCGACGAAAAAATTGTGTATACCTCCGACAATATCATGCGCCACCCATTTTCGAAGAGCATTGTTATTATTGGCGCTGGTGTGATTGGATGTGAATTTGCATCGATTTTAGCGAACTTCGGAAAAACACAGGTGAATATTATTGAGAAGAGTAACCGAATTCTTCCCATGGAGGACGAAGATATTGCACTCTTTGTCCAAAGTCTGCTGGAGAAAAAGGGAGTCAATTTTCACCACCACTCAGCACTGCAAAGCAATCGTATTGAAAATAATCAGTTTCACTATGCTCTGAAAGACCTCCGAGACGGGTCTCTGCATGAACACGTCGTTGATAACGCCCTCGTCTCAATTGGTCGGATCCCCAATGTCTCCGGGCTTAACCTGGAGGGGATCGGAGTGAAGGTGGATAATTGCCGTGTGCAAAGGGACCGATACCTCCGTGTTAGCCCACATAAACACATCTACGCATGCGGTGATGTCTGTGCTCGAGTGGCTTTAGTGAACGTAGGTGAAGTAGAGGGGCGAGCCTGCATTGAGCACATGTACAATCCATATCCCGAGGATCAGCTCACCGTGCAGTTAGATAATCTATCGACTATTATGTTCCTCGATCAAGAAGTAGCAGCTGTTGGACTAAATGAGCAGCAATGCAGAAAAATGAAAATTGGTTACAAGGTAGCGAAGTATGGCTACGAATTTGTCAGCAGAGCCTTGGCCATGGGTAACACTAGGGGTTTCGTTAAATTGGTCGTAACTAATGACAGTAAGATGCAGGTTCTAGGTGTTAGGGCGATCGGGCCGCACGCTAGCAGTATTGTGGAGGTGGCTTCGCTTGCTATTCATAATAAGGAGTCGGCATACAATCTAAGCGAGCTCCGCACAGCATACCCTACAATCACCCAGGGTTTTCAAGAATGCTTGCACATGCTACTTGGATCGTCCACACTCAAGCCCAATGTGTTCCCTGAGCTTGTAGTTAGTGAGTGGAACCCACCTTCATTTGAGCGCGGTCGTGCATACTAGACGGAAAATATAAGCTTTGATAGTTTTCGAAGTGCTTCTACTATTTTCTAGTATATGCTGATTTATTTGTTTGTATATTTAGTTATACATATATAAATAAATAAATATGTGTATACGTATACTTATTTATTTGCTGGCGTACTGGATGGCTGTTATATAAGGGAGGTTGTAAGAGTAGTTAAAAGAAGGATGAACAGTGGTGTCGTTGGGTTTATCCTCAAATTTTTCATTATTTGAGGGCAATTGGCTTGTGTCACAATTTTTAGACGTACGAGTAGCAAATTTGTAATAAATTGACTACGTAATGACATGCATTTTGAAGTTTTGTTTGTCGTTGTTATTGCGCATTTTTTATTGCGAGTTCGTGTACGCTTCAGTTGTAATTTTGTTTATCTGATTCATTTAATCTTCTATTTGCTGTTACTTGTTCCGCTACGTCTCTTCCTGCAACTATGTAGTGCTACCTACTTTATTACAAACAAAAAAAATGCGAGTTTCCCTAGCCAGTAGTGTGGAGGCTGCAGTACTAAAGGTCTCTGATGATGATGTAATATCCACTAATAATACAGTATTTTTTATATGTGAGGCCCACTTCACAAGCCTCTGAACGTGTGTGGATTGTTTTTTTTTTGTTTTTACTAAACTTGACCAAATTACTGAATTTCTTTGAGAATATGTGTTGCCACCTTTTTGTGTGTATATTCACACATATGTGTTCCTCGCTGTTTGTCCTTTGAAGCCACGTAGCTACAAAAACAACAAAAGTTCTACAGATAAAACTATTGCAGCACACTCACTCATACACACAAAAGTAAATAAGGAAATGAGCTCGCCACCAACGGACGCTGTCACACTCTCTGAAGAACAGATTCGCGCTTCCCTGGATGTCAAAATTCGGTCGCATGTGCGAATGAGTGGGATCTCCAAGATCCACCCGAAGGTAGTGTCAAAAAATTTGGAGGCTCTGAAGCGCTGCAGCAGTATTGCAGAGGTCGTGATGACAATGAACGAAGTGAAGAGTCGCTGGATGAATCTGGGTCTGTTTCGTTCAGTGGAATACAACTTGGAGCCGACGCAGGATGGGGGAAATAGCGATGTGTGCGTGCACATAGATGTTGTGGAGGCAAAACCAAAGCAGAGCATTGGGGTTTTCACTACGGACACCTCTATGCCGGAAGTAACCGTGGCCCTCGAAAACATGCTTGGTGGGCGTTACTCTGTCAAGGGCAATTATATCCCCCCTGCGTCGCACGTGCACTCACTCTCATTCTCGCTACTCTCAAACGTACCGTTCATTGGCCAAGGAGCCGAATACTACTTTGGTCGCCGCTCGGAGAACAAAACCTATCACCTGGCAACCACTGAGCATATTGAAGAGATAAAGGCAACCACGACCAACCAGAAGGGCGGAGTGATATCGCAAATGACAGTGGGGTTCCAGCGTCGTAATCTAACATCGAAAAACAGGAATGAAATACCCGAAGAGGCACTGGCCGACTTTACTTCCACAAACAAGGGCTACATTCGTCACTCGCTAACACTGTCTAACCTGTCTTACCATGCCAACACCATGCTGTATAATAGGTACCCGTTACCTATTTACGGAGGGCAACTTCACATGGTGAGCGAATTTGCTGGCGGACTCGTGGGTGGGGATTATAGCTTCTTTAAGAGTGAGGTACAGGGCTCACGGTATTGGCCCCTAGGTCCACATTGCTGCATTCAGTGGAGCGCGAAAGCGGCAGGCATTGTCCCCTTCGTCAAGAGCCGTATCCCTGTTAACGACCGGCTCTACCTCTCCAACTGCCATGTTCGTGGTTTCAAGTCTGTCGGCCCGTCGACGCTGGACCTTGGTAGCACTGCTAGCCGCTTTGCGGCCACAGGTGGCAATGCACTCTGGGCTACTTCACTTAATCTTAATTTTCCGCTTCCCTTCATCCCAGATAATGGCTTAGCAGCGGTGCACACCTTCGTGAACGCGGGTAATTTGCGCATGGTGGACTCCCTGCCGTCGCTGTGTGACTACGCTACGTGGCTGCGAACCTGTGCCTGCTCCTTTGGTGCTGGAATTGTAGTTACGCGCATCCCTCTCTTTGGGGTGGCACCTAGTGGGCGCTTTGAACTGAACTTCTGCGTGCCGCTGGGCGTTGCCAGTGATGGAAGCGTCGTACTGCGAAACGGAAAGCGCAATGTGTTTGATCGGTTTCGCTTTGGTCTGGTGTGGTCTTCAGAGTTCTCTTTCTAAATCATTGACCAGTGGGATGATGATGAAAGTGAAGGGAAGGGCGTGGAGATTGTTCTGGCTGTGCAACTGAAGCCTTCCCCGCATATCGTTTCACACAAAACAGTTAATTTACCACAGCAACAACGACATAAAACTCTAAGCTAATCCTGGGCGTAGGCACGGCTCCGCTCTCTTAAGTTCTTTCATGTCCCTGTCGAGTGACCCTTGCAGCACTAAGCTAGCGGACGCTCCTCCCCCCCCCCCCCCCCCCCCCCCCCCCCCCCCCCCCCCCCCCCCCCCCCCCCCCCCCCCCCCCCCCCCCCCCGTCCCCCACCCCCACCCCCACCGCCGCACCG
>JAODGE020004149.1:0-12486 GCA_027574965.2 Ecitophya simulans
ATTTTTGGGATTCCCCGCATTTGGCGGGTCCATCGCGTACCAAAGGGTAGGTAGTAGGATGTGGCACGAAAGCATTTTTTGTTACAGAGCTTTCTGGAAACGTAAAAATGATTAACTAATGATGAACCTATTCCAACTTCAGGAAGCGCTAATTTATGTTGATCCAGAAATCCAAGATGATGAACCAGCACCGCCTGGAGCCATCAAAACTGATATTAAAGCCAATAGAGCCTGCGATATTGATAATAATTGGCTACAGAGCGGATATCTTACAGGAAGCTGTAATAAATCCACTTAACTCTCTCTCTCTCGGAAAATATTAAATTGGGAACACAGTTTAAAAAATTTACGCTTTTTTATTTCAACAATTTAAAATATCGTTTTAACTAGTTAAAACGGTATAATCTTAGTTTATCTAGATGCAATTTAGTTGTTGGTTTATTTTAATAATAAATGTAATAACTTGGCGAAAGATAGAATTTTGCAGCGTTTTTCAACTTTGGGCACTTAATTTTGGGACCACAACGTTAAAATGGCTTTACGCATTACGACAGACTCCCGTCGGAGTAAGAGTAAAGTTTGCTCACGATCAGTAACGCAGCGAACGGCGAAATTTCTTATTCTTCGCTCTCCGCTGCGCCGTACGTGAGATGCGGGGGCGGGCGAGTCGAGTTAATTGCACAATTGCGCTGCTTTTGAATGAATGGATCAAAATAAATAAATCGTTGGCGAGCGGCTGTGCATTCATATTAATGTTTACGCGAGGCGGTGGAGTTCATTGTGCGGCGTATCGAGAGAGACGCGTGATTATAAAGGGGCTTATTTTACAGAGGCGTTGTGCAGACGCGTCCGAGCGTTCATCCGTCAGCACACGTTGGGCCCTTTGTTGTTTCAACTTTCTAGTTTCCAACTGCGTCAAGTTGTAGTATTCGACTTCCGTTGGTCGGCACCGTGAAAAGGCGCGAGGATATTTTTAGAAGACACCGTTGCCTACGATTTTACTGCGTCCGCGTGCCGATCGGGGACCCACCCATCCGGGTCCGGTCAACGGTCCAAAATCTAGGCAGCGAAGGGTTTTCACAGCCGCAAACTGAATGCTTTTTTGTTTCGCGTAAATACCCACCTATATGTACTTTGTCGGGTTTAAATAAAGTTTAGTCTTAGGACAGACTCTGAACTGTCGCTTTCTTGCTGCTTGAGCCAGGATTCGGCACGTTTACCAGAGATTAAAGGACTAGAGTAGAGTTGTTTAAATGTTATTCAATATTAAGATAAATTTTTGCTTATTCCGACTGTTTCTGAAATAATTCCTTGATATAGTGTTATTTATAGACTCGACAAAAAAGTTTATTGTGTTTTTGCACTGAATTCACTGGTACAAACATTTTCATTCATCATTTGTTGTTTTGGTCATGAATATATGTTGTATATATGACGCAGATGTATTGTATTAAATTTTCATTTATGATTTAATATTTAACATTTGTTTACATTATTTTTGTCCGGATTTTTCATTCCATATGGCGTGCTTCCGCTTTGAAATTGGGATGTTAATAGATTGCATCACCGGATTCCGATACGTATGAAATGTTGCTTATGTTATCTATAACAATTCTTCGAATTCACAATACAAATGTTTTAAATGATTTAATCAAATAATGTAACGCGTGTATTTTAACCGACATAAGAAATATATGGCGGTTAACATAAAACGTGGATTTACCATCTACGCAAATCATTACCCTATGATATTTTTGCATCATTGCATAGAGCAGTTTCTCAACTTTGGAATGACACTAGTTTTATCAAAAGTGATTCATCGCAGCTACATCTAAATTGACTTAGAAGTTGGACTTGCACACCCATTTGAAATACACGTGAAAATAGATTTATGCCATACAATCATTGTTGCATATGATTACCCCATGGTATCTTTGCATCATTAGATAAAGCAAAATTGACTAAAAAAAGTCAGCTTTGTACACCTATTTGAAATACATGCAAGTAACAGAAGCATGACCGCAAAATTTATGAGACTCTTACCGCTTGTTTAAAAAAACAAAAAAGATGCCATGCTGAATGCATGATTTTTTTGTGCGCCAATCGCGCTGCCAAATTTTAAATTCAAAACTGCGAATTGGTTTTGCTTCAAACTCTACCAATAATTGGCCGATTGGAATGAAACAAAATATGGGAGTAGAAGACGTCTATATTACTTGTTATGGCATTTGTTTTATCAACAAATGCGTCGCGTGCTAAACGCAGCTCAAACCACTACGCCATCGAAGCACGTTGCAGAGATGGTAATATTAGATGTTATGTTTGTTGATATAATGTAATATAATATATATGTATAGATATTCAAAAAGAAAAAAGAAACAAATTGACTAATATTGTAGTAGTGCAAAGAAGTACAAAGAAGTACTTTGTACATTTGAAAATATTAACACTAGACATTAATTAATGCCATTTGAATCTATGCTCAACTCTACGTCGATTAAGGTAGTTCAATTCGATATTTCGAGCACATTTGCTCAAAATCGAATGCAATGTTAATGTTATTGAACAATATTTCGGTAAATACAGAATCTACTCTGTGTAATTATGCAAAAATATCATGGGGTATTGATTTGCACAGATGGTAAATCGACGTTTTATGTTCACCCCCATGTATTTGTTGTGGAACTACGGTTTTGGAGCCAGCTTGATGCCGGTGTATTTTATTAATTTTACTCGGTGGATGTCTGCCACTATACAATAACAATGATTATTTTTTGTTATCACATTATTTTTCAGGAATTAGTTTTGTTAGGGGTGCTATATTTATTTTTCTAGGTGTCTCCAACACGTTTTTTTTTCCTGATCCTTACATGTTGAGATTGTCTCGACTGAATAACAGTTTGAAAGCTAAAAATTTGACTTAATTTTGTTGTGACAGTTCCAACCCAGCTGAGCGCCACCTGTGAATTTTCCCTTAACATATTGTACATCGCCAATTGGAGTTTATTTTTAGTACATTTAGTCGTTTGTAACACCTTGAATTTGCCTTAATCAACCATATATCTACAAACAAATCGGCTGCTAGATAAAACAGATAACATAAATCACCAAAGGTCTTCTATACTCTTTCGCCAATTCCATTTGTTTCAAAAGTTACTCGTCGACGGATAATTAGCGCGCTAGGTGGCGTAACAGTCGCTGTCATGACTTCGATGTCGAATATCTTATCCACACGCGGATTTAGAGACAATTCACAATATCACTTCTGACATGTTATAATATAATTCAGAAGATCCGTCTATCCGATATCAACAAAAACTGGATATAAAACTGTTGAAAAATAATGACTTCTTTGTTAATAAACATAAATAAACTGCGAAAATAAAAATACCATAATTTCAATCGGAAAGCAAAGTCATATTTAGAAGTTTGGAACGCATGTGAATTGCAAAGCGCTTTCATTCATATCGTTCGTTTATTTATGTAGAGACCAAATGAGCTTCATTCCATTGATAAATCGCCTCCGTCGATTCGCACGCTTCTCGTCTAACAGAAACAATAACATCGCGCGCCGGCCGCCCGCCGAGTTTACATTAAAAATGATTTCGTAACGATTATCGCGCTCGCCGACGTTTGGCAACAAACGGCGCGCGTGAATTGCGAATTACGCGCGAACCGAGAGTTATCAATTATGAATTATTCGACTCGTTGCGATGCGGCTGCGGTTGTTCGCGCTTCCGACGAATGCCGACATCCGCCAATGCTGCTCGCTGCCATCAATGAATCATCTGACAATTATAAGAATAACGCGCGTACGGCGCGCGCGCGCGAACAGACGAACGTCACACATGCGGGCGCGCGCGCCGCGCAGGAAACGGACGCACGTTCAAATTGCTTCTCTGTAATTGCGATCGCCATTGGCACGCGTCGCCACGCCGGCTCGTTTGCGTAAAACACCTAGTCGCACGCGCACTTTTCATTCATTCGTCGAAAACGCGGCGTCGGCGTCGTTCGAGAGGGATGCCCGTCTATATATCGATACAACGATTTTTTTTAAACTATAATTTTAGGCGATATATCGATATTTTATTTTTTCATATTTCGATATTTTTTTATATCTCGATATATCGATATTTCTTTATATATCGATATATCGATTTTTATATATATCGATATATCGATTTTTTTTATATATTGATATTTTTTTGTATCGATATATCCATGTTTATATATACCGATATATCGATATTTTTTGTATCGACATATCGATTTTTTTATATATATCGATATATCGATCTTAATTTTGTTATTAAAAATTGATACGAAGATATTAAATTTTGTTACTATCTAAACATCATTTTGGATTAAAATACGCCACGCCGAGCAACGTCAGCTAATTATTTCGGCGTCGATTAATGCAATCGTTCTTATTGCGCAAACTTGCGCGCGATCGGCGAGCACGTCGACGGAGCGTTCCGATGAAACGCGGAATTAGGGGAATTACGCGAAACGTGTCGCGCCGAGGATTTTCCCCGCACATAATGACTTCCTATCGCACACCTAGGTGCACCTGGAAAATTGTGATTCGCTTGGCAACTTGTTACGTAAGCTTTATTTCTTGCGATGACTTAGGGATATTCAGTTATTTACGAACGGACGTCGTCCGCTCCACAAGTCATTCAATGTCATGCATAAACAAAGGCGAACTTTTAGTGATTTATCAACCGATCATTACTGTAAACATTTGACGGTCAATCTTCTAATAATGTTGCAGTATAAGTGCTCTAGAAAAAAGTTTCTTTATGATTTTTCGCCGAATCAATGGGGACATTTGGGACATTTGTTGTAGAGCTGTTTCAAGATAATTACCACATTAATACATTTGATTGAAATATGGAATATATGAAACCGTGTTGAATCGAATGAGTTTACCTGTTGTGGATTTTCCCCTGTGTAACTCTGGGCATACCTGGAATATTGTATTTCGCTTGAAAACTCCGTACGTAATCCTTATTTCTCGTAATGACTTATCATCTGGAATTTGAAGAATTAATTTATTTACGAAAGAAAACAATTTTAGCAACATTTATTTTGATTTTTCAACGTCTAAGTTTACCCTGAAAATTATAAACTATAACAGCTGTATTGAGATTGCATATCTTGGCAAATATTTAATAATGCAAAAATCAACTATTCAAATGAATAGAACGACTATTTATGTCTAAAAAAATTGAAAACACATTTATTTGCTTTTAGAAGCAACGGATGTTGATATACATCATTAGAATATACAGGATCTCACAAAACTTGTATAAGTGTAATTTTTTTAAGCACGCAACCGTTTACATACTTAATATTTCTCACTTGTTTTAATGTTTCTAATTTTGTTGCAGAAACCTGAACAACAACCACATAACTCAAGTGGATAAATCCATCCTGCAGGACCTCCGTAGTCTGGAAGAACTGAAACTGAACAAGAATCGCATTCGTGTCATACACAAAGGCAACTTTGGGGCGTTGACCAATCTCAAAATTCTGTAAGTAAAATCGTGGAATTGCCTTAAAACACACCTAAGCACATTTTATTACCTACGTTGGCTCACACCTCGAAATGATCGTCGTTCATTGTTTGCTTTAATTTTTGTTCGCTTTTCGTTTGTTACTTACTTGCCTCGGTTTCAAACGTAAAAAAAAAAACACGTAGATACCTTGTTCACACAGACTTATCTCTATTTATTCTTATCAACGGGATGTTCGTGCTTACTATAATTGCCCTGTCATTACTTTTAATTGCGTCTTATCCGCCCATTCTACCTTTATTTGATGCTGAAAATGCCTCGAATCACACTTGAAAATACTAATCATCGGTTATTGTGTCATCCCGACCCTGGTGATTTTCCGTCTCCATTGAAACGTGCATGCAGATCAATTATTACCAACGTTCGTGATGTTAATTGCAGGGAACTAAACCGTAATCAATTAGAAAACATTACGGCTTTGAGCTTCCAGCACCTGGAGAACGTCCAGATCCTTCGATTGCGTCGAAACAAGATTCGATACCTCCCGGATGGATCGTTTTTTGGCCTTTCGAGACTCAAACAACTGTAAGTCGGCTTGTGTTCCCAAAGACCTTTCGTTTTTCGAAATTCTTATAATTCTTGTAATCACAGACAACTCGACTACAACCAGATCGAAACCATCAAAAAGTCGTGGCTGTACAATCTCGAGAACCTCACCAGTCTGTCTCTGAGCAACAACCAGATCTCGACGATTGACAATGGGGCCTGGGAGTTTTGCAAGAGCTTATTGGAGCTGGATCTGTCATCGAACAAACTGCGCCACGTCAAGAAGGACTCGTTCAGGGAGCTGTCCGAGCTGCAGGTCTTGAATCTTCAGAATAACTTCATAACGAACATCGAAGAAAGCGCGTTTTCGCACACGGCCAAATTGAATGTGCTGAATTTGAACCAGAACAAGATTTCTTGGTCGATCGAAGACTCCAACGGCGTCTACCGAGGACTCTTCAACCTGCGAAACTTTTCCGTCGCCTCCAACGAGATCAAATCTATCAACAAACACGCGTTTTCCGGACTGAATCAGCTCAAGTATCTGGATTTGAGCACTAATAACATTGGCGGGATACAATTGAACGCGTTCAAGGATCTGCCCTACTTGGAGGTATGTTTTTAGCATCCGGTTCAGGCCGAAAATTTTAATTGGCCTAATTTTTGTGCGAAGGTCCTGGCCCTTAACACATCGGCACTTCTCTGCGACTGCAATCTGCAATGGTTCTACGACTTCCTGAGCATGCGACGCTTGAACGTGACCACGGTTTGCTCCTACCCGGAATGGCTCAGGGGTAGGTCCCTCATGGACGTGCCGAGCAATAACTTCACCTGTGACAACCTCACCAAGCCCACGATCATTGAGGAGCCCGACGCGGAGATAATGGCGTTGAAAGAAGAGAGCATTTCCCTCACCTGTCGGGCGGTCTCCAGCTCGCCGAGTCCGATGGTCTTCAAGTGGAAGAAGGACAACGTCGAACTTCGCCATCCGGCGAACGTGACCGTGCGGGCGACGACGGACGGCAATACCACGGAAAGCGTCTCGGTGCTGACGATCTCTCGCGTGCAGCACGCCGACGCCGGGAAGTATCAGTGCGTCGTCGCGAACAGCTTCGGCAAATCGTATACGAAGAAGTCCTCGATCTCGGTGTTGATCTATCCGACGTTCGCGAAGATTCCGAGCAACATAACCGTCCAGGCGGGCGCGACGGCGAAGCTGGTCTGCTCGGCGGCCGGCGAGCCGCAGCCGGAAATCGCCTGGCAGAAGGACGGCGGCAACGATTTTCCCGCGGCGCGCGAACGCCGCATGCAGGTGATGTCCGGCGACGATGTGTTCTTCATCATCAGCGCGAAGCTGTCGGACATGGGCGTGTACAGCTGCACCGCGCACAACGCCGCCGGAAGGATCGTGGCCAATGCGACGCTGGTCGTAGAGGAGCGGCCCTCGTTCGTCAAGCCGATGGAGAACAAGACCGTGAAGATGGGCGAGTCCGTCGTGATACAGTGCATGGCCAGCGGCTCGCCGAAGCCGACGATCCAGTGGTTCAAGGACGACGTGCCCATCGCGTCCACCGAGCGACACTTCTTCACGGCCGAGGAGCAGTTGATGATCATCGTCGACAGCGTCTTCTCGGACGCGGGGAACTACACCTGCAAACTCAACAACACCCTGGGGACGGAAGTCGGACACAGCACGATCGTCGTCAAGCCGGGGAACATGCCCTTCAGCAACATGATGGGCATCATGATCATTGCGGTCGTGTCGTGCGCGGTCCTGACGTCCTTCGTCTGGGTCGTCATCATCTATCAGACGAGGAAGGGGATGAACAACGGCGGCGCGATCAACGCCACGGGTATGCTGGACTTCGCCGAGAAGCAGCGGTATCCCGACAACACTTCCGAGCATTCCTCCTGCAAGGATAGCGGGACGGGCGATTCGGCCAAACGCAGCAACGACGACCTGATGCCCGCGGAGGAATACACCTTCATAATAGGTAGGCGCCCTGTCCGCTCGCTCGTCACGCGAACGCCGCTCTTATCGATCGCGTAACAATTACAGAAGCCAATCCGGACAACAAGAACTCCTCGATGCGGGCGGCGTCGATGGTCTACCTGCCCGGGGAAGGTCCCGGCGCGAGCACGCCCCTGCTGCGCAACAGCCCCGTCCACGGCCACACCCAAGCGCAGATTCAAGTCGCCCGATCGACGAATCACGACCGGCTAGAGGCCGACCGTGCGCCGCATCGTGCCGCGCAATTGGACGACGTCGACGGGCCGGACCAACCGACGTACTACTATCCGTAGACGGTCGCGAGAGTAGGCGTGTACGTCGTGCGCGCACACGCCCCCGACGTTGGTTTTTTTCTGTGATTGTTTTATTTTTACGGTTTCTAATTTTATAAGTCTACTCGTCAAAGTCCGGCGCAATCGATCGCGTGGACATTTGGTCGAAAGAAGTTAAATCGAGACGTCCAAAGATTTCAAGCGAATCAAAATCTGTCGATCGTTCCTAGCGGGAAGCAGCGAATGGTAAAACTTGCACTGACCGTTGCAAATAATCTATTATTTAGATTTTTTTAATGCACAACGATACAACGTCAGTGCGATCGGTGTAAATGCGTAAATTATTATTTGTGTATGTATTTAGTTCCTAACTACTTACTAATCGTAAGCGTAAGTGACTGTTTTTTTTTTTAAATTTAAACGTTTAAACCGTTTAGCTAGGCGCCCGTTTTCTCGGCGTGTGCTTTCAAGAGAAGTAATGCTTCAGAGAGTGACGAAATCCAGTGCGGATTCACTTGAACGCGTGTCGACCAAAATTTATTAGAGTTATAACTTGACATTGAAATATTTACAAATGAGAAATGAGTATATTTACACAATATTTAAAGACATTCAACGACGACACCCAACACCACACGTGACACCGTAAACATTTTCTAACACGCTAAAACATTTAACACGTTCGATAACTTGAAGGCCTTAAAATTACGACACTAAATTGCGAAGACTTGAACCAGTGAAGAAGTGCAACTATATCGAAACCTGTGGCCATATTTTCCGAAAGATCGCGATGATATTTAATGAAATTTATTCCTATGTATGATACGTCGTGCGGCAAGCAGTTTATTCCGATTTGAGCGCGATTGTTGCTACGATTGTAACGAGGACATTGCGTTCGACTGCGGTGCGCTTACTTCCATGTGCGTTTGTCAGCTTTAAAGTCGAGAAATATTGAAATATTTTTGGTAATCGTTTCGTAATGCGTCCTTGTCATTGTAACATGTATTCGTCCCACGATCAGTCTCGATATGTATTAATACTTCCTTCCGCCGCGCGCAAGTATTGTTTATACTAATGTAAAGTAGGTACATCTGAAGATTGATTGAATGCGACATGCTATTTATTATCGTACGACCCGATCGAAGCCAATGGATTCATCCGTCATGCATCGCGTGTGTCTGACATATATATATATCTGTTAAATATTTGTGATTGTAGGATCTACTAATTATATTTAAGATTATGTAACGTGGTCGGTAATGTAAGAGGATTGTACATTTGGTTTAGTTGGATTGATTTGTTTAAATTTTTCGAAATGATTTAGCCGAGACTCGGAAGGAATTTGAAGCTTTAGACTCGCGATACGGCCATAATATTTTATAATATAAAATAGATTCGCTGTGTTTACGATGGATATTACATGATTTGTTTACTTTGAGAGATGATCGTATTTCGTGTTTTTTATTGGTAGAGACGGGCGGGAAGTGAAATGTTTTACTTTGATTTGTTATGAATGAAAGATGATTGTATAATATTTACAGATAGTATTAATATTTTACCTCAATGTGATCAAAAATAAATATGATCAATAAAATTATTTGAAAATCATGCTTTTGTTTTCGGTGTATTTTTTTTTGTTCAAAACTTTAAACAAAATAGGCAGCTGCTGACTTAGTTAAATTATTATTGCAATCGGCGATTTTTGGCAAATATGCATAAAATGCCGTATTTTCGACATTATCAAAAATTGTCGCAAATTTCACGTTTCTTTCATCAAATTAGACTGGAGATAAAATTCGAATGCAACGTGTACAAACTCACATTTTCATGTAAGATATAGGAGTATCACGCAGTAACAAGTTCTCTAGTTAAACTGGTTCATCAAAGTCAAGTTAGAAAGGTCGCAAGTTCGATGGTAGCTATAGCACATAAGTTTTGGACATTTTCGGCAGTGTTCGGAGAAACGCTGAAGGAATATGAATTTCGAATTCGACAAATCACAAATTTACGTTAAATATGCCCAAAATTTATTCAAAATTTCATTTATTAACTATCGTTAATATTTTTCGAGAAAATTGCACCCAAACATGGATTAATTCTAAGTTGTAGGACACGACGAGTGCCGGAAAATGTATTTGACGAAGTAAGCTGGGAAGGAAAAAACATCAATATAAACCTTTAATTACATAATAATAACTGCGTATTTTTTGTCTTCGAATAAGAGTGTCAATTAGTGGTCCTCAAGAGAACCATTTTTTGTAAGAACAGCCTCATTATGAGTTACGGCCTTACAACTAGATTAATAAAAAAATGAAAAACTCCTCAAAAAATTGCAATTAGCAGGAATTGTCCAATATTTACGAAAACGTGGTGTACACACGAATAAATCATTATTAGTTGAATTGAAATAAACCAAAAGGAACGGTGGTTCTCAAAGCACAAGACGTGAAGTGAACACACGTTAAAATGCAAATTACAAAACGCTCACAATGCGATACATTATAGCGCATAATTGCAATCAATTGCGTCATTGAACATCTTACATGCAAACCGGATAACACGCACTCGTATACTAAATATGCAAATTCGACTACAATCGCATTCGTTCTAATTATATTCGCACAACCGGCGCCGTTGGGTGATTACAGGCTAATAATCCCACCTGCCTAATCGCAACGACGATCTTGAACCTGATCGCGCATGCGCGTTCAACGCATGGATTCACGCATGCGCGTTCATCGCATCGATTCACACGTGACGCGCATGACCCGGTGTCGCGAACGGCGCCGTGGCGAGTGCAGACAGGCGCGACATAATATTCACGTAACGCCGGCCGCGCACGCCGGATGGGTGCGCAGATTGCGCCGGCATGGGGGCCGCGATAGGAAGAGGAAATGGTAGCGCATGAGGAATTAAATCCGCGCGCGCCCAACGCGAAGTCGCCCAAGTGCGTGCCGATCGATGACGCCAAGATGGCGGACGGCGGGGATAAACGCGTTCGACGCTAGACGCTAGACTGAATCGGGCCGACGCGATTGAGACCGACGAGGCGGTCGAGCAGGAAGGCGGCGAGCTTCACGTCGTTTTCATCACTTTTACAATGTAGCCACGGTTCATTTGTGCCTGCAACGATGGCACAATCTGATTGCTAGTTACTAATTAATCAGTTGCTTACTTATTAGGCTTTTTTTTCTAGTTTAAAAAGGTATATCCGTGGGAAAGGAATATAACTCGGATAATTTATCGGATTTGTCAGTCAGTTTTAATGATTTCCCAAAGTATTTTATGCGAGATTTATTTACATATCATTAGAGGAACTCTCTATCAAAATACCATAAAAACATAAACTGTTATCCTTCCTATCCAAGTTACATCAATTTTTTTAGCACTAGTTTCCGTTTCACTAAATCCCATTGTTTTAATACCTTAAATTTTGTTAAAATATTTTTGAATCACGAAATTATATTAATCATTAAAACGCCTTATTTATAAATTGGGTTGAGTGACGGGAAGGACATAAAATGCAAATTTTATCCCACAAAAAAATGTAAAAGGTGGTCCGTAAGGATTAACTTGGGAAATTTTTTTAATGCACATAGCAAACACGACTATGTTATTTAAGTTTATAACTAAGTTAAATGCATTTTATACATAATCCGTTACAATTATAAAGGTGCAATTTTAATGCACCTGCGTATCGATAGCGTGAAAACGAAAGATGCAATTCAATCGGAAACTAAATGCTCTAGAAGTTACGCCAATAAAATCAATTATCAATGTAATTTAAATGGGAGCAAAAATAATTTTGAATTGCAAATTTCGCCTAGCTGCGCATCGAAAATGTCATTAAACATGATATCGTTGGAAAGCACTTAAGACGCTTAATCGAATGACATCGAGACCTAATAACAAATTCACCGTAGTTGCCCGCTACGTGCATTTAAAAAATTTCCCATGTTAATCCTTATGGACCAAATCGTGGCTGAACCCGAACCGTGGTTAACTTCGCAGGCGTAAAGGTTGGTCAAGTTTGATCGGCGTTCTTAACTGCTTTTAACCGAAACCATAATTACAGCGCTTTCTATTACATCTTCTTTTTACTGAAAAGTCCGAACTTGAAACATCGTAATTTTTCAAT
>JAODGE020004164.1:0-19463 GCA_027574965.2 Ecitophya simulans
GCCGCGCGCCGCCCTCGCCGCTTCTTTTGCGTTTCTTTGCATGCACACGTACATAGATATATCTGGGGGTTTCTTTCGTTTCGCGGGTGGGCCCTCTCCGCTCATTAAGTCTCGCGTATCGATCCGAGGCCGCGCCGCCCGCCGCCCGCCGCCCGCCGCGCGCGCCCCCGCCCGGCAAACAACTCATGTACGTACGAGTGCCGGCGCGGTATTTATTCCGTTTCGAAGAAGCGAATTAAAAACGGGCGCGCGCCGAGCGAAAAATCGCAGGACGCCCGCCGCCGCCGCCGCCGCCGGCGCGCCGCGCGCATCCGTCGCTCATCTCCAAGGACGCGCGTCCGACCGCCTCCTTGGCTTGATCAAGGGCCGCGGCAACTTATCAACAAACTATACGTGCGAAACTTTGCGAACTCCTGCATCGTCAATAACTTTGAATAAATCATTTTTCCTCCAGCACGCAACGAACTGACGTTCGTCGCATAAATGGTACGTCGTTTGTGCGCCGTCGCGAACCTAAGCGCAAAGACAATAGTTAAATTAATCCTTTGCGAACGGAAAAAAAACAACGTTTGTTCCTTAAAGCCGACCTTTTTTCAGCGCCGCGCGGGCGCGAGCGGCAAATAAGAAAAGTGAGCGCGAGGACGAGGGCGGCAGTCCTCACTCATCCCCCGACGTCCCACATCCTTCGCCCCTCATTTCTCATTCCTCATTTGCGCCACCTCACACGCGCGCGCGCGCGCCTCGCGCCGATGTGCCGGACTTCTTTTCACATTTAGCTTCGCTCCTTCTTGCCATTCCTCGTTAATTTCCTTGTTTTTTTTTTGTCGCCGCCCCGCGCGCGCCCGCGAGGGCGAAAAGAAGTTACGCACACACGCCGTATATCGGCGACGACATGCAACGCCACTTAAAATTAAAAACAAACACAAACATACGAGTTATATAGCTGGCGAGTAAAGCCGCGCAAACTGCGCGTCAACGTTGCGGGGCGGCGCGAGGGCGGCGAGGTAGCGCGGCAAAAAATAATTTAAGAATAACACCGCTTTGCGCTCCTCAACATTCTCACTATTTCCGCCAAACGACTTTAATAAACATCCCGTTAGAGCGCGTAATTTGAAAATATTCTAAACTTCCGCCAACTTTTGCGCCTTTTACGCACGCGAATCAACATAATCACCCAATCGGAAGTGATTCGGGCAAGTTATTGAATAACATAAAACTGTTTATTTATTACAACGATTAAATCATCATTTTTTACAAGTGCCTGACTTATGTATGCGAATATTGTATTTATGTGCGATAAATATATTTGGCAGTAGGGGAGACTTCTGCACATCGGATAGGGCAATTAAAACAAAGTTGGATTTAGCACCACTCGAGCTTACAATTAGTGAAATTGATTTTGTTGAAGAAAAAAGGGGTTTAGAAAGGTAAGTGATCTAGTTCTAATTCCATCGTTGTTATTCGACTAAAATTTGTTTCTTTAATATTAATCTAAAGCTCTTAACTTAACTCTGAACACACTTTCATTGATGTGAGGTTAAAACACTTGTGTTTCAAAGAGTGTTAAATTTTCAAAGAATTTAATAATTATGATTGTATTATGTTTGCGTGGTGTTTAATTTGTCTATTTGTTTTACTGTCAGATTTTGACTTTTTTTTACTTCTAGATCTAACAACAAATACATCTTCTAAGTTTTTCAGTTAGAATGAATTGTCATATAATAGACGTCAGAAAACAAATGTTAATATCAAGCCAATTAATGGTGAGATTTGCGAATGTGGAAACTAAGGCGCTGCCAAAAAGTGTTCATTTTTCTCTTACAGGATAATTGGGGCATTTCAGCTCCTAGGATACCGACCTCTGAATAAAGTACGCATTACTTGAACATAAAATAACAAAATGATGCCTGGAACAATTTGCAATGAGATTCAGTAATACATTGTTACTTCATTTACGTCAATGACAATTGCGTTTGAAATGCGATAACTTAAACCTAATGTGGTCTATCAACAATGGTCTTGCTGACCTCAACGAAAACGTGAAGAAGTCATGCAGCTGTGGCTAGAGTACTGACAATGAGTGTAGAGAAACTGCATTAAAACCCCCGTTATGCTTTCCTTTCCGCCCTTTCTGCTGAACTAAACTCTGGTTGTTTTCGAGTCTTGCGTTTCTCTGTTGGCTTCCCGCGGTGTTCGATGCGTTCTATGAGTGCCGATCAGTATTGTATTGAAGGTCTGCTTTGGTGTTGGTGTTACTTGTGGTCTGCCTGCTATCATTACAATTATATTCAATTGACTCATTACAAAGTAATGAGCGTTTAAACTAACGCACATGACCAATCACGCTACGGTTCGCATAAAATTCGAACGATTGAAAAGATCGTTTTTTTCCGCTACAACCGTGCTTTCATTTGTTAACATTCGCAACCAACTTTCAACAGTGCGAAGCACCTCAAAAGTTGGCTCCGCAACTTCTTCGAATCTAGGCCAGTTGATTTCTGACCACGCCGAGATCGTTCGCAGTCTCGCGGTAGCGGTGAATGCATAAGGGATTTAATGGTTGCCATGTTTGATGAGGAACAATCAAATTTTAAATTTAAAAACAAGCTCATTGCTTATTACTCCATCAAATTCTCTTCCCGAATGACGAAAAATGTGGACGATCATACAACAATTTGACGATAAAAGGCACATAAATTATTACTCCAGCAGCTACCAGAAAAACAAATAAATTCTAAACTGTTTTACAGTAAACAAACGTGCGTTTGAGCGTTATTTTTTATATATATTGGATTTAAATAATACATATAATTAAATAATTTAAAACTATAATAGCCTAAGGCTATTATCTGTTACAGAAAAATTTAGTGATAGGATAACTCCCTAAACCCTTCTTTACAACCTCTCTAAAGCTTCCGATCGTGTCTATAACGTGCGCTAGCTTGTTGCTCAAAAGATTAGGAGTCTCGGAATAGATGTCCAATTGCGTAGTATTGTCGAGCACCAAATCCAAGTGTATTTTTTGTTTAGGTTACTCTATTTGAAAACGATTGCACAACTACAGGAAAACTACATTGTGTACAGTGTTTTATGATGTAATATGATTGTGCAAACAAAACTCACATAATACTAATACTAATACCATTTTAATATTCTAATTATGAATAATTACATCTGTTGTTTTTATTATTCAGTTTTAATTGCTATGTGAATGTGATTCTACTTGTAATATTCAATTCAATAATACTTTACATTATAATTATATATTTCTTTGTGCCATATCAAGTGATTGATTCTTGATTCTTTCAAATATTTCTGAAATTATAACACGAGGAGAATTCTAGGTATTCTATTATCATAACAATATTAATAAGATAAGCGTTTAGTTTGCTTCTGAAATGTGTTTTAGATGGAATTATTTGCAAACGCAATTGCCAAAATGTCCAAATTCGGCTGACACCAGCCGTATATTTATTGAAAAGCACACTTTGGTTGAAAACATTTTTAAACACTCAAATTTCCGTGTACGTCGCTCGTTTTTACAAAGTGCAAACTTGGGCACCTTCATGTCAGAGATGGTCACGCAACCAATTAAAGATTAATGTGAGTTATAGTACACGTCTTTGTAGCTCTAATTATATATGAACCGACTTTGTATAACAAGTGACAATATTTGGGGCATTGAAAGGAATTACGTTTTAATAATCGTTGGTTGGTATAAAAATTAAAATTATGGTTAAGAACTTAAACAATACTTTCATACGAGCGACCGAATGCAACCAAATATAAATTCGTCATTATGAGCTGAAGATCCGCAAGTCGACTAACAAAATATATTACAGAAAACACCCACGACGCTATATATAAATGCACTGCCTTTTTTTCGCAAATTAATTTCCTTCAAATTCGAAAGAGGATTAAAAGAATGCGAAGCAAGAAAATTAATATTCATCGCCGTGTGGAATATTTATGTTTCCGCAAGTACTTATTAATTGCTTATAAGTGTACGCAAATATTTAACTCAAGTTTGCGCCCCAATGAAGTGAAGAAGATCGCTATTTGCTCGTGACTGTTTATGTGTTTTGAAACATAAACGCTAACAAGAGAGAATAAATAAATGACTTAAATTAATTCCCAATTTTCTAGTATTGAACGCAAATTGAACGATTCGCGGCGTGGCCGTTTGGCAACACGTTATCGGTGAGGAGAGCAAAAGCAAAAGGATAGCCTTGGAGGAGCTGGGATTTGAACCCAGGACTTTCAGCATGCGAAGCAGACACTCTACCACTGAGTTACACCCCCGTGCTAGCGTGTACCTAAAAAACAGCATTATTAATTTAAAGCATTAACAAATTAATATTCTGATGCAGTAGCGTTATATAAAAAAAACGACTTATACAATTTCGTAGAAACCGTAAGTTCATCGAAAATTGAACATAATGTACTAAATATCGGGATGACGGCGACATCTATGAAATATTCAACAAGTGATTACTTTAGACCGATTCACAAAACGTACATACAGCATCATCTAGCGACAAATTTAGCGCCTCTTTGATCATAACCATACAAGATGTGTTTATGAAACATTTTCTGATTTTCTTGGCTTGACATCTCGACGGAAACGCATAAAACCGTAAAAATGAGTAAATATGCACAGTATGCCAAGCTAACAAAACAAACCACTGAATATGCACGTCGCATGGAGCACCTCAGTAAGCGGATATTCGGTGAAGTGGCCAGACCAACAAATTCCAAGTCGATGAAGGTTGTCAAGCTATTCTCTGCGGAACCTTTAAATCAGCGCAAGGATATTCACGCTTACTATCCCCGACACCCGGAGGTGGGACGGTTGATGATGAACTTGCGAGCCTACGGCCTGTATCGCGACGAGCATGCGGATTTCACTGATGAAATGAAGAGAATGCGAGCACTCCGAGGCAAAGTACCACCAGTGCATGTGTTCAAAACACCCAAGAAAGAGGATCAAATATAAAAGTGTTGTATAAATAATACACTAGATTGAACTTGTAGTTTAGTATGAAGGCTGTAATGTTGAACATAGTAAAAATACTGGTAAATCTCCACACCTTTTAATCGTATACCTCTTTAATTTATAGAAGGGAACTAGTTTCAGATGGGACTACAGGTTGAGACTGTGCATTGGAAGTTTGGATTATTACCATTGAAGAATGTTGTTAGTTTTTAAAAAAAGTTTCTAACAAATGGCTGCATAATATTGCTAAATGTGCAATTAAAGAACAGTGTTATTAGGAATATCATTTTCTGACTTTTTATTTGCGTGTTGTTTGCAATGCCAGTCATCACACTCATATATACTCATCGGAAAAACTTTATAGAAAGACCAGTAAATTAAGTAAAATTTTATTAAGAAAATGGCGTGATCTAAATAATTAGTGACTCATTTGTGCCTTAGTGTACACCTTTGTTTAAACGCTTCTGCAGCATTGCTATAATCATGATTACAATTCTTGCTTGCTAGGCTTCTTCTTCCCAGTCTCTCCTTTGAGTTTCTCATTGAGACAACTTGTATCTTGACCCTTCAGTGCCCTGTCAGCACACAGATATTGCTTGAGCGACTGTTTTCCCTGATGCTTGAAATACCAGTCTTCAATGTCAGCCTCATTTTGTTCCAACAAAGTTTCACACTGTGAAACAACATTCATTATATAGACCAGTAAAGTTGAGTTTGTTGACCCTCCACACTCACCTGATTTTTCATATTCGTAATCTCTACACTGGGTTTATCCCACAACTCATATGGAATGCCCAACTCCACTTTAACTCCCTTATCAACCAGTCCATGGAGAGTCTGGAAAGTCTGACTCATTCCTTTTGCAAATCTCGTACTATCCTCTCTTTCCTTATGAATATTATACTGTAGAATGCGATCACAAACCCCCTCCAAAGACTCCACCAAGCGCAGCTCTGATTTCTGGTATTCAGTCTTCTTCTTTGGCTTTACGTCATCTACGGCGTACCCGGTCTCAAGAACTTCGTGAGTTTTCCCAGTCTCTTCCAGACGGTCTTGCAGTTCTACTGCTAATATCTTACAAACTGTAAATAGCATAAAAACAAAATTTCACTGAAGCCTAATGTTTAACGCACAACTTACCTTCACATCTATTGGCATACTTCACTCCTTCGTCTTCCTCTGTGACGGTGGAGACGAAAGAAATCATCAAGAATAAGCCGAGCAGAACGTAAGCCTCCTTGGGAGTCATTTTGTCCTCCTCACTGACTTTTAACAGGAAGTATCAGGCTGGGTATTGATGTTGACTAACTGGATTAGGGTGAATGTGAATGATTTCGGTCGGTTATGCGTTCGTTCCAAGGCGATGGGCATGCAAACGATGTAAACGAATCGATTAGGTGTGGAAAATTTCGTTTGGCGAGAGATAAAACTAATATAAAGACAAAAACAATGTTGGAATCGCCACAACTTGATTGATGAACATCCTAGCGTAGACAAGTTAAACAGAAAGTTTGGGTCGCGACAATGGTGTACAATTCTAATTCAGTCACCAGATGGCGTTGTTCCACGCACTGCACATAGCCCTGCATTTATAATGGTCCTTCACCAATCGTCACATTGCGTCACGGCTTGAAAACAACGAGTTTCATCATTTATCGATAAGTTATGAATGTGTCAGTTTTAAAACTATTAATTTGCAATTGATATATGTGTATTAAAATATAGGAAATATGTAACAATATATATGTTTAAATAAGAACAAAATATAACGTGTAGTTTCTCACAAATTAATATTATATTAACTGTATTATATTAACTGTACACAAAATTGCTTACTACCATTCGAATCTACGTTCAATTCTGTGTTGATTATGCTAGTTTAATTTGATTTTTAATTTTTGCAATTTTTTGAAAAAGAGAGAAGAGGTACCTCTTTTCATATTTGCCAAAAATCGATTGCAATGTTAAATTAGCGAAACATTATCTCAACTAATATTAACTCTAGACAAAATTGCTTTTGTACCATCACATTTGAATTGTGAAAGAATTGATGCAAACATATGTTGCAGTAATGTTTAGCAACAATGAATTTATGGCAGAAATCAATTTGCACGCGTATTTCAAATGAGCGTGCAACTTCGACTTCTAACAATAAGTCAATTTCGATGAATCACATTTAATGACTTTAGTGTCATTCGGCATTATTGTAGCTACGGTTTGGTATAGAATAGAATTAATAACAACCAAGCCCGTTTTTTATGCAAATGAAGGTGAAATGAATGCAAGCAGTATTCAATAACTCGTTTTATTATATGTATTATTACGAAGATTCGTGTAATTTGTATTGTAAATTCCAATGTAATGTTTTTAAATGCTCGTATTCAGCGCACTTGTCGAGCGTGCTGGACCACGTCATGTAACGTCGCAAATTAGAATTCCATATCATGATTTGTCTTTCCTCTTGTCCAATTCAGATTATATGCACTTCCGTAGTTGCTCGAAGTTGTTTAGTCATAATTGTGGTTTTTCTCTTAATTCTATCGCGTGAGTTATTGAGTGGCGAGTCTCAGGTACGCTCAGGTAACAAATTCGCCACTCCGACGATGCCGCCGTCGGTGAGCACGCCCTTGGGCGCCACATCCTTGGTGGCGACCGGCGCGGAAGTGAACAGCTCGGTTTCCGGCAGTCTGATCGCGGTTTGCGCGCCGGCCTCCGTCCGCACACGGTTGGTGGTCAACCTGGCGATTGTCCCGGGCCTCGCGGTGGGCGTGTTCGTTGCGACGCCTTGCACTCGCTGAAGGGCCGCCGCAGATGTCGTCGTCGTCGTCGACGACGTGGTGGCGTTTCTGAGGAACGGCTCGTGGAAGATGATCGTCGGACGACTCCAGCGCTTGTGATCGGCGGGCGCGTCGGCGGGACGACGGTCGTCCACTTCGGGTATGCGCCGGCTCACGGTGGGCGGCGACGTCGCCCACAAGGGCGTTTCGAAGTTCGCGCGCGTCGTTTGGCTGAATTTGTCGTAATCGGCGGCGTTCGCCGGCCACGGCTTTCCCGGCGGGACGATCTGGCCGACCAAAGATGACGAGGGCATCGGCGCGTACGGCGGACGATTGGCGGCGGGGAATTGCGGAAGGCATGTTCCTGACGCGATTAATGTGAGGCACACAGTTAGGCACATCGCTGAAAACACGCATCGGCTTAAAACATTCCGTTCGTCGCGTATTAGAGAAAATCATGCGCGTCACTTACTCGCAGCGGATGAGCACTTATTTGTCGTCGAGCACATCGTGCGTTGTCGCATCGAACGCGAGAGCTTTCGCCGTTTCAAAGGGAGACCACATACTGACTGTATTGTGGCGAAAAACCGTCGCACTGCGTGCGAAGCTCGTTCGGACACGGCGGGAATACCGAAGAACCTGTTTGGCCGGTGAATCAAACAAAGTTCACAGAAGCAATCCGTGCCATTTTAAAAAGAATGCACGTCGAAGAGAAAGACAAACGAATCGTAAAATATCAGGTTTGCGCGTTAAGCATTTTATTTCGAGCAGGTGAAAACGCGATCAGCTCAAAGGCGATATCTTCACGATTTTCACGACTCCCAAGCATCCGCTTCGTCGTTGCACTCTATTGAATGGCGCAAGTATTGTTCTTTAATCGCTTGCCGTTTTTCGTAAGTTTCTCATCCGCTTTATTCGTGGGCGAGAGTTTGGCCTGCTTGCGAGTAGCTGCGCGCATCACGAAAGAATTGGGGGAGTGCGATAACGCTCTATCGACTAATTGTCGCGCTTTCCGCTTGCGCCTTGCATCCGATGAAAATGACTTCTTAAAAATCAATGAGAGATGGGGGCTCGAGTCTTTTGCGTTTCGTTTTTGCGCAACTGCGTCTGGTTCGCTTTCGATCGAAGGCATCGAGCATATGGAGAAATTGCTGCTGTGGGTAGAGGCAATACTTTCAATCTCTATGGATTTGACTGTCAGTAAGGACTCTTTGCTTTCCACTCGGACGGATTCTTCATCAGAACAGTTTATAGAATCCATTTTACTCGAAATTGGATTTGGAAAGACACGAACAATTTAATTGCTTGCGTTTGAAATCACATCAGAAACAGAATGACGTGACACGTGTCTCTGATATTTAGATTATTATTAAAATGGCATCACATCCTAGGGCAACAATAAGAAGGTCATTATTTAGAATGGTGTTCTCTACGAAGTTTGCGTTTGAACAGCTCGAAGCGTTGGAACGTTGGAAGCTTTAAAAAGTGGGGTTACAATAAGTTTGTGCGGCATGTTCATTCGTTTATTGATATATACAGTTTAAAATGATTAAGTCGTTAGAATTAACATTGGCAATTATAAAACCTCACGTCGTAGCCAATCCTGTGGCATTAGCGGACATCAGACAAACAATACTTAGAGAACAGTTTAAAGTCATCAGGTCGAAGCAGACAAAATTACTACAACAAGATGCATGCCGCTTTTATGAAGAACATAAGAATAAATTTTTCTACAGACGACTAGTCACATTTATGACCAGGTAATATAAATATAATCTTATATTCATAATTAGTAAATATTTTACAATGTCTTTTAGTGGCCCTTTGGACTTATATGTGATGGCTCGACATGATGCAATCAAGCATTGGAGATCATTAATGGGGCCTACCAAAGTCTTTAGGACACAATTCAGTGATCCAGACAGCATTAGGGGAAAATATGGATTAAGTGACACAAGGAATGCAGCACATGGATCAGGTAATATTGTTTCATTTGAGTTATTCGCTGGATTGAAGGGTCTCATTTCAGATTCACCAGAGTCTGCGAAGAAAGAAATTGAGTTCTTTTTTACTGATTTTAAGGTTGATGGATGGTACAAGTATGAAGAAAAACTGTTCCATCATTTGGAGAATATCGCATTCGATGAAAATAAGTTCATGCACGCATTAAAACAATGAATCGCAAATTGATTCAAGTAGTTTTTGTTGGGATGGGGATTGGGGATTGGGATGCCAATGTTGAGTCAAGTTTATTGCATTTTAATCAGAGTATGGAATGCTTTATGACTGACCTTAAGCCGCCTGTATGAGAATGACTTAGAGAGCGAATATATGACCAATGAGAGTTTCGCTTTCTTATATATACTAGCGCCGTCTGGTGGAGTTTTGATTAATCTATGATACTTCTCACTTCCTCATAATGTTTACCGATGATAGCGACAACTAAGGTTATAACCTTAGTAGTTGAGTGAACACCAGCTTTGTAAACACGTGTTGAGATTTATTACTGAAGAAGTACGTAAAACAAGTATAGTTGCGTTCGATAATTTCATATGATATTGATTTGCGCTGTATGAGGGAAGAATGACCCGATTTGCGCGTGCCAAAGGCTCTAAAGCCTCGAACGAACGTGTCGCTGAAGAGGCAACATCTTGGGCTGAAATGAAGCATCAACTCGAGACTAAGAAGGAACAGGTGGAGATTCAAAAGAAACAAGTAGAAGCAGGTGAGCAGAGAAAGAAGAATTACAACAAATTTCTTAAAGAAGTAGAGGAGGACGAGGCAAAGAAAAGTTCATGGGCCGACTTTCCTGGAACGGATACTCTTTCTAAAAAGACAATGAAGAAGTCAACAGGAAAGAAAGCCAATAATAAGGCAAATGGTGTATTAGACGAAAATGTTCCTGAAGTTGATGTTAGCAATGGAACGAGGAAAAAAGGTGCAAAAGTTAAGAAAGTTGTTCAGGTGCATGATGATCTTGATGAAAATTTGAATGATGGCAAGAAGAAAGCTGCTAAGAAAAGGAAACTTGATGTAGAAGAAAGAAATGGACAGACAGAAGTTGTAACTCAAGTCAAGGAGCCTGTGAAAGAAACGACTGAAGAAGAGAGGAAAATCTGTGAGAAGAAGCTGCAAAAACAAAAATTAAAGAAGAAGCAACAGAGCGTATCAGCAAAAGTGAAGAAATTCGACCCAAACAATGCGCACAAGCGTCGCAAACCTGTCGTGGAGGTACAGAAAATGAATATCAATGGCAAAGACGTGGAAATTGTTCATTTCGACGGTTTTCCTGTCAAACGCGAGGACGCTGAACGACTGAAAGAGTTACGCAAGCAAATGATCAGTAAGGGATTGCCGAGAAGCGAAGTGAACGCTGCAATTAAACTCGAGCGCCGCCGTGCGGAGAAATCGCTCGCGAGAGAGAAGAAAAGCGTCTGCTACAACTGCAGACGAGCTGGTCACGTCCTCTCCGAATGTCCGGCGATATTGCAAGGCGCAAACGTGGACGCGGCCGCGACCGGCATATGTTTCAAGTGCGGCTCGACCGAGCACACGAGCTTCGTCTGCAAGGTCGTGAAGAGCCAGGAGTTTCGCTTTGCGTCGTGCTTCATCTGCAAGGAGCAAGGCCATATCTCCTGGCAGTGTCCCGACAACGCGAGGGGTTTGTATCCGAAGGGCGGCGGATGCAAACTGTGCGGGAGCGTCACGCACCTAAAGAAGGACTGTCCGCAACACCTCGCCGAACAGGAAGCGAGGGCGGTGAGTCTGCCGACGTTGGGCGGCGACAATCCGGATAGTTTGGAGTCGCGTGCGGCCAGACCCGCGGCCGCATCTCCCAGGCCGAATAAGATCATCAAATTTTAAGTTCATATCGATTAGATGTTGAAATATAGTTTCAAAATGATCAAGTGTTGTGACTTCGAAGCAATGCAGCAGCTGCTGATGTGCAAGATTGTAGCAAACAGTTTATTGAGGACGGATGTTGCTGTGCTTTCTTCTCTTCCTCGGCGGGCTATTTTTTACGCGCTCGGGTGCGTGGACGTTCGTGGCGTCTACGCGGCGTGCCATCGTTGGCCGAGTAGACCGTTCGGAGACGACGACCACCACTCTGCTTGCTGCGCCGACGGGATTGTTCGGGATGAATGACGTGGGGATAGTCGAGGTGGTGTTCATGTCCGACACGTTTCTTTCGTCACCGCTAGTGGGAGAAGAGGGAGGACCTATTTAAAAAACATTTTACACGTGACGTGTCACATTGATTGCAAAACTGACTTTCTTGATAATTTTCAGTCGTGACGCGTTTCGGAAACTTCACTTTGAGATCAAAATATACGACGGTGGCGTGTTAAATCTATCTGAAGTATCAGCAAAAGTGAGCATGACATGTGTGTTAAACATCGCGAAGAGTTTCTGCCTGAAATTTGCTGTGATTGGCGAATTCTACTTGACGCCTTTCCACCACCAACCAATGATCGATTGCTAGAGATATGTCTGTGTGTATCTACACCTTTTTGATATGCGTATATGCGTATTGTGGGGAATGAAAGGCTTCTTTTTTTTAAATTCATTGATTCAAGAAAAATATTTCGTTTTCTGTACGAATAGAATGCGAGATATTAAAGGATATTTTTCATTAACCTAAATTCAGAGATCTTGCCCTTACCTAGGACGTGTGTTTACAAGGGCAAGTATTTTATTCACGCAATATCGCCTTGGATACTAAATTGCCATCTAATGCTTTGTCAGGGCGGAACTCAAGAGAGCAGTTTCCGGTGTGTTTCGCATAATATCGTATTGGTCGATCGTCAACATGTCCTTAATTACTACTTAAATCTAGCGCACTTGTAATGCGGCGTTTAAGACAGGATGATGGAACTGGGCGGGAAAGGACGTGGCACTACTAGTTCCAAATTGCTAAAACGTTGTATATTGATATCACATTGTGTAAATTGAATCAAGGGGCAGTGACTAATGTAAAAATACTGTTGAGAATATCTTGCCGTGGCGGTTCAGCGACGGCTAATCCAAATTAAATTTTTCTGACCGTTCGGTGCAGAGGGCCGTCCATTCCATCTCGGGATTGTCGTAGTCATCGTCAGCGCGTTCGTCGGTCGCCGCAAGCAGGGCCGCCGTGTCGTCTTCAATGAAACGGACGTCCGTGGCATCGTAAGGCAAGCTGGATATGCCGTCCAGTGTGTCGAGGCTGTCGGTCTTTGATATGATGCTTATGTCGGAGGTGGACTTTCTCGGCACGCGAATCGAACTCGAGACTTCCACGTCGGCGGCCGACGGTGCCGACGACGAGGCGGACGTGCCGACGTCGTCGTCGGCGCATTGCGCTAGTAAGTCAGCGTCGGGCTGACGCTCGGGCTCGGACTCCATGAGAAAAAATTGGCAATCTAAACGTCTGCGAACAATTTGTGCGTGTGACATCAAATGACAGGTCGGAGAATCGATTTCGCTAACTAAGCTCGCTCGAGATAATTTTGATAAAGGCATTTACGTCGGCGGCGGTTTCTTGCGCTTGCGTTTTCGCAGCGGGGCCAGCGCGCAGTCTTCCAACGAGAGCATCGCCGTTAATGGGATGTCGTTTTCCAATGCCGGAATGCTGGTCAGCGACGAATTGCGCGACTCTTCATTGCACTGGCTTTCGGACGCTGTCCTGCGACTCGTCTCGGACTCCGTTGCGTACAAATCGCCGAATTTGTAATCTTTGTAAATCGTTTCGTCCGACGACTTGCTGGCGAGCGAAGCATTCGAAGTGTTCGCCTTCTCCGGCGCGTCGTCCGCCGCACGCAAAGACGCAGTCGCGTCCGTATTTGTTTTAGCGCTCGATGCAGACGATTCGCTGTCGGTACAAGCGCTCATCAAAATCTCTCGCGCTTTGCGCTTGCGACGCGCGCCCGATTCCGACGCTCTGGTTGTTCGATGATCTATTTTCGACTGTGACACCTTTTCATGACAAGCGCTCATTTTAGGATACGATAATTTCGGAAGTTGCGCCGAACGATTTCTGTTCATGCGGATAGATGCAGCGTGTCAAAACCGTTAACATTTTCAGTATGGACTGTATTGCAATTTAAAACGTGACAACAACTAACATTCATGCAGATTATTACGACCGTAACATGATTCAGGTTAACTGTATTGAAATTTAGGCAGTTCGATAGAATATCTCGAAAATGTATTTTGAATTTCAAATAATTTAATCTATCGTGAGTTGTCAGGATGAGAGAAAGAGACAGTCGAGAAAGAGAAGAATAAAACACCTCGTAATTTTAAAAGTTGTAGCGCTTCCTGGCGGATTTAATGTGTACTATGAGTACAATGGATATTTGGTATGCGAGTTTAACAAGCGCTTAAAGTAACTATTTGGTACTTTAGGGATTGTATCGATTGCGCCTTAACGTTTCACCCCTATAACGAATTAAAACGTTGCAAAGAATGTCATACTCTAATCGCGTAAAATTGTTCAGTTGACATGTTCGCGACAGCGAATGGGAAGACGTGTCCGACCAGTGTGTCAGTGCCGTCAGCAGGCGACGCACGATCGCGATCATCCACGGAAAGCGCAACGGCGTTCGACGTCAACGAGTTGTCGTGTAACGATTCGATTTGCGATCGACGGTCGATCGTCGGGCGCGCTACGTCAGCGGCGGTCGTCGTCGGCGTCGTCGTCAGCCATCCGGGCTGCGCCAGTGTCACGCCGACAGCACTGATGTGGCTATACGCGCCGACCGCGAGTGCATCGTCGCGTCGTCATCCATGTAGGGCTCCGTAGCCCCGCTGCTGTCCGGCCATCACCCGAACGGAAAGCGCGCCCGCGACCTCCGCCGCTCAGTGGGTACGCGACAGCGTCGAGCATCATGCGTTGCGCCTTGCGGTGGTTACGATAGTGTATCAACCACGACGTAAACACGGAGTGAACTAATACGAACGGGCGGCCCCCCATTGCGTTCGCGCACACCCGCACGTCCGTCGACGGAACAACTCGCCTACGAGGATGGCGTACCAGTCGTTCATCGGGGAGTACATGAACATCCCCCTGGTCACGAGGGTATACACGACCGCCTGCGTGCTCACGACGATGATGGTCGTACGTATACATTGCGTCTGGCTCGGCTCACGCACTAACCAACCGTTCGCGAATCTCGTTGCAGCAACTGGACCTGGTGACTCCATTCCAGCTGTACTTTAATCCCATATTGATATTCAAGAATTTTCAAGTCACTCGTCTGGTGACGACGTTCCTCTTTTTCGGCACGTTCGGCTTCAACTTCTTCTTCAACATGATATTCACGTATCGATATTGTCGCATGTTGGAGGAAGGCTCGTTTCGCGAGCGCACCGCCGATTTCGTCATGATGTTTTTGTTCGGAGGAGTTTGTATGATTGTATCCTTTATCTACCGCACATCGTGAACGTTAACAGCGCAAATATTTGTGAATCGCATAACGTTTCCTTAGCGGACGTCAGTTTTTCGCATTCTTTGTAAATTTACTGTTCCTAGGACAAGCCTTCACGATAATGTTGGTGTATGTATGGTCGAGGAGAAATCCCCTAGTTAGGCTAAATTTCTTCGGCTTAATCAATTTCTTCGTAAGTCTCCTGCGCTCGTTTGCGCATTGCTGAAAGTCGCGGGCGCGCGACGTAACGCGTGTCCGTTTATTTTGCAGGCACCTTATCTTCCTTGGGTGTTGTTGGCATTTTCGTTGTTATTGGGCAATCCCGTTTCGGTGGACCTGATGGGAATCGCCGTCGGTCATATTTATTACTTTCTGGAGGACGTCTTTCCCGACCAAACTGGGGGATTCAAAATTTTGAAAACGCCACAACTTCTGTAAGTACACGAAATTACTGGATCCAAAGTTTTTGCATGCATTTATTTTATGGGGATATTGTGAGAAAGTGGATTTATTTTCAATCATGCATGAAATCGATACAAGAGTTCTGTTAAATAGTCATGACTTGGACACGCATTGTCGGCAAACAAGAGGATGTTGTTTTAAGTGAATGCCTTTAGTTTCAGGAAATTTAAAGCTGTGTTATTCGGATATCATTTCCTAGCATATGCATTTTACCATACGTTGCAATACTTCACGTCTTAATCCGCTTCATTAATGAAAATGACGAGTTTTAATGCGTATAATTTGGAAATGATGCCGAAACGACGACTTAATATTCTGCAAAAAATATTCTGCAAACAAAAAATATTTAAATCCGATCAAATTGTTGATTACTCTATTCACATTTGGCATTTATATATTATATATAAATTAGCAATAAAAGTGCATCTGCAGACCAAGTCTGTATACAATTATTCAATAGAATTCGGCGAGTGTGTGTCGGCCGTTCTGATATGGAATTGTTTGGTAACTCGTCATACACGTCATCGTCATTACGATATATCGCTACGATAATATTTTATTTTATGTTATACACTATCGTTCAAAAGCTTAAATTCATTTCGTTGCAGTCTTTAAATTTAACTGGAATGAATTGAACGGAAATACTGAACGACTAAGGTTTTTAGACTGATTTTTTTTTGTTTTGATACAGTTCGCAAAATTACGACATACTGGAAATTTTCCAACGTTTTCTTTGACAGCGGTCACCAAGAAAAATCATTGATTGGAGAATTATAATAATTATAGGTACTCTTATTAAATTTAAATGTATGTATACAGACCTTTGGATACTGTCAAATTTATCCAAAGGTCTCCAATATACCAATAACCAACATTAGAAAATCTTCAATATGATACAAACAATATTATAATAAATACATATATCAAATCGCGCATTAAGTACATTTCGGTTTTATTTAGTAGCAGTACAATCTGGTTGTAATTAGTGGATTGGGATGATTCATGACGGTTCATGGGTCACAATGTTTTTAATGAAATCTGTTTGTCAGTAAAGCTTGCTGCATAAATTTTAATGGTATTACATGCAAATAACTTTTCCACTGCAGGGAACGATTTGAATATTATACCGTAGAAAGAATATTATTGTTTATTGTGCCTCCTTTGTAACTTTTTCTATGTCATCTTTACTTTCTATTTTTTAATGCATGAATACACAGCTATTGCAAAGGGAGACAAATGAAACAAAACACGGTAGAAAAAATAAAACTCGGCCCTGTGTTTCATTTATGTATATAGGTTTAGTTAACCGCCAATAATAAAATATAACATTGAACCTTTGCAGGAAAAATTTGTTGGATCCACGTCCGGTTGATCCGGATTATGTACCATTGCCAGAAGACAGGCCCGGCAACTACGACTGGGGCTTCAATCCGCCGAACCCGCCGCCGCGAAACAACCAAAACCACAACCATCAAGAATAGGTAGATGCGCCCGACGTGAGCGCGCCGACGGATTTTTATTTACGTATAGATTGTCCAATACCAAAAACGGAACACTTTAAATGAATTGCCGAAAGGGACGCGCTACACGATCATGACACTTCGAAAAGGTCAAGAAACCAACTCTTTACATTGGGATTGCTAGCACGCGCAACGACGAAACAATAACAATTAAAATTAACGACATGCGTGCATCCTTACCCTAAATTGATATATCTATGTATATATGTGAGAGTCATTGAGACGGCGACTGCAGGTGATACTTGTTTATCGATTATTGCAAACGGTTTTCTAACATTCTTTCATTCTGTAATAAATTATGAATGTTTCATTTGTAGTGATTGTGAAAATAAATGTTTATTTTCAGTTTTCTCTAAATGCCGTTCAGTTTATTTCGGTTTCTTTCTGCTATTTGCCTAGTTTGAGTAGTCCAGTGCCTCGTTTGTTAATGTGTTGTTTCATCGTATTTTTCAGCTAAAATTGCAAACCTGAAATCGCATGTATCTTACAGTCAATTGGTCAATATCGTTCAGACTATTTCTTTTTATTTGATGGCACAAGGGACGTATTTTCCTATCTGTTACTAACCACTACTACAATTCACTACAAGATGCTTTTGTTTTGTATGTTTAATAAGATATCATAAGACAATTGTGTAATATATTTCCTGAAGACAAGTTTTCCCATATATTTACATATTTATCACAATACTAAATTGCAATCCTTCCATTTAGTTTACTTAAACATCGCTGTTAAATCCAACACAAAATTCCAAAGTACAATGTCGAATATTAAAAGAATTTGCTGAGGTTTCTTGTTGACTTCTTGCAATTGAAAAGCAACGTAATTTACATGCAATTAACACAAAACACAATTAAAATTCCAGGTTTTGTTATATTTTAACAAATGTGACTACTCCGTAACAAATTATGTAAACAAAACTACATTGACACTGGTAATCTTCCTTTAGGATTATTTTTAATGCCAGTTCTTCGGTATTCACTCCTTTCTGCAAGGTATTCATCAGTACATCTCTTCTTGAAATCCTCATCTTGATACCACCTTGATAAGCAGTTTTTAAGAGCGGAATTCTGGTCTCGACAAGAGAACACCATTAAGAGCGAATTTTCTTTGCAGCACTGCGAAAACTTAAATACTTCTTCGGGACACTTTTCCACCTTGGCGATGTCCCGCATTTTCTTGGGTATCATCACCTCAATTTCCACCCTACGCAAGGATCGGTCTTCAGGATCGCCCAGACCGTGAGGCCCGTCGCTGTGTTTATCGGGCAGAACGCCTTCGCCACCCATCACTAATAAACAAGGTATAATTATGGAATATTTTTCGGTAAATGTGGGTTTACAAACCATAGAAATGTGAAGTGGATGTTGATAGAAATCATATGTTAGTTAGGCAACCCAACTGTCACACAAATTTCGAAAATAAATCAACTATGGTGAGCTATTATGACGTTTCACATCGATTATGTTCGTAACAGGAATTTAATTAAACTAGCTTCATCAATGCAGAATTGAACGTAGTTTCGAATAACAGAAACCCAATTATGTCTAGTGTTAATATTTTCCGCGATATTGTTCAATAACATTACCATGGCATTCAATTTTCTACCGGAAATGTTTCAAAATGGCCCTCAAATTTAACCAATTTTTGTACATTTGACAACATGCTTTGCAGAATTGCTTGTAACAAGCGTTCTAGTGCAGAAAATGTTGCGATTTTTACTTCATTACGTAGCAGAAGAGTTGTCTTTTCATTTTCCGTATAATTTATCCCCGAATTTCTATCGGAAGTGCGTCAAAATAACTCTCAAAATTAACCAATTTTTGAACTTTTGCAAAACATGCTTTGCAAAATCAGCTGTAACACGCGTTCTATTGCAGACAGGTTTGCGATTTTTACATCATTACGTAGCAGAAGAGTTGGTCTATCATTTTCCGTACAACTTATTACTAAATTACTACTAGAAGTCAGTCAAAATGGCCCTCAAAATGAACCAATGTTTGAATATTTTCAAAACATGCCCTACAAAATCGGCTATAGCACGCGATCTAGAGCAGATATTTTTTATTTCATCTACTAGATGAAGAGTTCGTCTTTCAATTTCAGCAGGTTTTATCTTCGAAGTTCTACCAGAAGCGGATCAAAATTGTGCCCAAAGTTCGTCAATTTTTTAACATCAGTGTGTAAAAGGTGCCGGCCGACGACATGCGCGCGGTCGCATTTCACGCTTGCGTCTTATCTCGACTCTTTCCCGTACGCGTATATCAGCATAGCGTGCACTCACTTACACCAATGTGCGCAC
>JAODGE020004165.1:0-15491 GCA_027574965.2 Ecitophya simulans
AGATAGAACGATACAGCCGTTCGCAGTTCGGTAGGTTATGTTCCAGCACCCTCTGACAGCGCCAGTCTGGCGTGTCAATTGTTAAATTGCTAAGTGGCATTACCGTACCTCGTTAACTCCATTAGAGAACTCGGTAGATTTACTAATAATAATAATAAGGCGGAGTAGATGCTGGTAGTATGATGTGAATGTGCCTGTACGTGCAGGAAGTGGTGAGACTGTCACGAATTTCCCAGTGTGGCGTCTCTCCTTCTCTAATCTGTTTGAGATTATTTTTAATAACTGTTGAGAGGAGCTGACGGGGGCTCAGAGATCTGCATTTTCTCCTTGATTTCATGAATTCTCCCCCTTCCCCCGTCCACCTACTGTTGCTCTCCCACACTTTCACTCTCGTATTCGTTTCCTCATCACACTCTCGCAAGTAGATGGGTGAACACGTACATACAGTAGCTTGCATCCCCTTTCGTTTAGGTACTTTCCCCTCACCTCCCCCTCCTTTCCCACAGTTCTCCTCAATCAATCGGAAAGATGACCTCGTTGAAGCAGCGAATCAGCTCTGTGTTGTTTTTTACCAACACTGAAGATGCACTCTCCAGTGAGCGCGCACGCAATGAGGAAGCCCGGGCTATGTTGTCACGGGAGCGACTGAAGAATAATGATGCGGATAGGCAGGCGGACATCATTATAGGTGAGCTGGATCAGCAAATCAAAGCGAAGCGGGATGCGTATGCGACGAAGGCGAAGCCGCTTCTCAAAGAGTTCGACGATATCGCCCTCTCTCAGCATTACTATCAGGAGGTGAGCAACATCGCCACGGGCCAGGAGCAGATGATCCAGCACATGGCGCAGCGCGAGTTGGGAGAGTTTGGGTATATGAGCAAGAAGCTCATTTCTGTGTCTCTCAACTTTGAGGCCCTGCGAAATAAGATTGCATCCGGGTCACCCTTCAAGGCAGAGCTTAGCACCACGTTAGCTGACGCCGATGACAAGGATGCGGAAGCGATAGCGTCACCACTGTTGGCGCTCGCAGAATCGGGGATCCCAAGCCTCCCGACACTGCGTGCGACCGCCTTTGACCTTGCACGTGCAATTGAGGAGACTGGGAAACTACCGCAGCAGGAGCCCACGCGTGGGTGGCTGGACTTCTTCAAATTCCGCACCTCCTTCAGCCCAACCACTCTGGAGGTCAACCAGGCTCACGCACGGCGGCAAGCGGCTGTGTTCACGGAGCACATTGAGATGGGCGAGTATCACAAGGCCCTCGAGCTAGCGACACAGATGCACGCAACGGTGGAGTCCTCGCACGATGCCACATACAATTTCTTTGACGCCTCCTACAAGTCGTTCCGTCGGGCGGTGGTGCCAGCCATTGCGTCAGAGGTGTTCATGATGTATGGCAAGTCCTTCATGAATGCATCGAGGTATGCGTACGTAGAAAAAATGCTGAGTGAGTGACAGGTGGGTGGGTGGCGTTCAGCAGAGGATTGTGTATCTGGCTGTGTCTCTGCGCGTGACATTGCGAATCACTAAATTGTGATGCTGTCATTTATCGCGATCACTAATGATCATTGTTGGTGTTTTGTGTTACCTTAATGTGAACAAAAGGGAGAGATGGCCCGCTCTTTGCACTAACGCGAGCACAAATTCCCCTGTGCTCAGTGTGGTGTCACTTGCACCAGAGTACAAACGGACCTGGTACTGGACATGCGCCAGCGCCTTTTGTAAGAAACACCGCGTCTATGCATGCGTACTCCATTTATTGTTTTAAAAATATCTTTATTATTATTATCATCATCACTTGATTATGTCGTATTTCCCTTTTGTTAGGTGCGACTAAAATAGGTGTGCTGCGACAGCGAATAGAAGGGAGTGGTAGTGTGTGTGAGATCACACGCAAACACATTCATCGAGAGGGGGGTGATTGGGACTTTGTGCCTTTTGCAAGCGTGCACCTCTTTCTCTACATATACACATACATACGCAGGTAGGCAATATATACATCATAATCATTGCATAGGAAGACGAGAATAGCTCTATCAAACCATGGCTGCCGCATCTTTCGTGGCGGAGGTGAAGCGACTTCTACGGGTGTCGCACGCATCCGGAGATGAGACAGCGCTGCGCAGCGCATATGGGGTTCTCAAAGCGACTGCCGCTAGCGACGATGCCAATGCAGACCCTACCCCAACGGAGTTGTTCATTCTCTGCTGCGAGGAGGCCATTGCTCACGGGGTGTGGCCTGTTGCGGTGGAGTGTGTTAGGTACTTTACTGGGCAGCTCACCGCCACGCAAACCTTGCTGGCGCGGTCTCTGTATTGTGGCGGCCTCGTCCAGTGCCACGAGCTCCCTGCTGACCTTCGTGGCGACGAGATGGTGGAGGCGCGGCAGGAGTGCGCTGCACTCGTCCTGAAGGGATTGGCACTCGCTGTGGATGAGTGGCCGCGGGATGTGTGGGTCGTCGTGGATGGCGTCAGGTCCTTGTGGGATATCATAGAGCCACTCTTCCGGTCTGGTTACTATCGCAGCGTCGTGGATATGATTGCGTTTGTGGCTGCACTGCATGAGCGACTCATGATCGGTGGGCCACACACACAACTGGAGTGGGTCATGCGATACGCAACATGCCTGCGCAACATGGGCAACCATGCTGAAGCACTGGCCCTACTGACACAATGCACCGAGACAGCGCAGAGGCTCAACAACGACCGCTTGCAGGTGCAACTGCTTCGCGTGACCGCACTTGTGACTGCAGAGCACAGCGTGTTGAGTGGAAAGGCAAAGGTGGATGCTCCATCTGCGGCACGCCCGGTTATCACGCAGGCAGTACTGACAACGCAGGTGTTCATGTGTGGCGGACCCTCATCACTGAGCAGCTCTGGCGCCACAGGAAACGCTGTTGCGGAGCTACTCGGCATTTACGATCGCATGACGGGATCATCCTCTACTACCGCCGTGGCGGTGACGGTGGCTGAGAAGGACGGTGCCGCGAGCTCAAAGTCACGTGGGAAGCCCTCCAAGATGTCGATAGTGGAGAATGCAATCGCTGACCCGGAAATGGTTGAGGAGGTTCTGAGCGACGTGGTCCTCTGCCTGACGCTCTGCGGCGAGGGGGAGAGGTGCGCTTCTACCATCTCAAAACTACTGGCGTCCCCGAATATGCGCGCAAAGACATTTGCAGCCTACGCCAAAACGTTAGGCTTTGCTCACCATACAGGACTTATTGATCTTCTCTCCGCGCCCGACGCCTCGAGGTTGAATGCGGACACAGCAAACGGACTGCTGAAGTGCATACGTGAAGTGGAGAGTGCAATGGACAGTGCCCGGATGATTGTGGATGTGTCGGAGAGGCAGTACTGCATGCTGGTCGGTTGTGTGCTGCTCTGGAACTACTCCCTCGCACTGATGCAGGACAGCACACACGCACAGCTGCGACACACATTCGACCGGATCACGAGGGAGCTGGAGGAGAGCAGTGCTGCCTCGGCGTCGCTGGTGAGCTTCCGCGTGCGTGCCGAATACGAGTCGAGTGTGGCGGACTTCAATGAGGATAACCTCTCTCGTGTGTCGGCTCGCATTGACCGTGCGCTCTCTCGCGGCTACACGGCGACCTATAGCGATGGCTCAGTGTACTTTCCTATGGACTATCCGCTCCTGTGGCTGCGGCACCGGACAGACATACGCACCAAGCCAGAGGCCAGCTGCCTGCCTGCCGCGGAGGACCAGGTTCTCTTCAGTGTAGAGCAGGCGAAGGTGATCAACAGCGCCTCTAAGCGACTGCTGCTGCTGAAGGCTGCCTTCAACAAGCTGCCGCCACTGGAGCCAGAGGTGCCCCCGACACCGACCGGTGCCTCTGTTTCCCAGCAGGTGCACGCACGTGCCGCCATCGCTACTGGCGCCGCTGCGACTGGGGTGGGTGGCGGTGATCCCGATGCTGCGTCCTCCACTCCGCGGCGGGCAGCGACGTCCGTGGCCCCAGGGGCGAGGAGAGAAATGGAGCGCCGCAAGTCACGAGTTACCGCTGCCGCCGCCACGACCGCTTCCAGGCCCCCGAAGGCCTCCCTTGCGACACTCTACTTTACAGTGCTAAAGGAGTGTCAGCGTTCCATGGCGCCATCGCTGATCCCCATTGCGGCCACGATCGCGCAGGCGCTGTGTGGGATGGAGGTGCCGCTTGATGAGCGTCACGTTGATTTGCTCCTGATGAAGACGGAGGCCCACTTGGCCATCTCAGAACTCCTTATTGCCGAGGAGGAGGAGGGCGGCAGGCACGGCGCGGAGGAATACACCACCTCGCCGGGTGAGCGGTCAGTCCGCATCGTGGACGCGCTGAAGCAGGCCTGCGAGCTGAGCGCAGCACTGTCGGACCTCCGCTACCCCAACGCGTGGATCACAATTAATGCGTGCCAGGTGCTTCTCCAATGGCGTGGACCCGCCTTCGCAGCCGGGCGGTTCGCGGAGTACTTGCACGAGCTCACCACCTTCTATAACTACTTTATTCGTCTCGATGTGGACCACCGCCGCGAGGCACGTCTGACCGTGGACCTCGGCCTCCTCTATGTACTGGCGCTGCTTCAGGAGTACACACGAGTGAAGGGCGAGGCCACTGGGGAGGCGGCCACGCCTGCGAGCTACGACGGGTTTGTGTCCAGGGTGATGGCGTACCCCAAGTCGGAGGCAAACAACGCGTTGCTGAAGGCGGCGCACGAGGCCTGTGGCGAGGTGATGAACCGTGTGCCGTCCCCTGCGGCCACGATGCAGGTGCTGCTCCTCTATCCGTGCGTCTGTAGGCTCCTGAACACCCGCCTGGACTCGCCGCCAAATCCACAGGTACAGCTGCTGCTGCTCCTCGGGCGGATGGCGGGTCCGGTGTCCCTTGAGGAAAGTAAATCGTGGCTGGACAAGGATGCCATGGAGCTTCTCAGCGCGGACCCGTCTGTCCAGCTATGCGGGCTCGTGGCCGGCACTGCTGTGAGGATGGGAAATGAGAGGGTTGCCTTAGCGGCGTGTGCGCTGGCGGAGCACCTCTATGGTGAGGGTAAACTGGGTTGGACCACTGTGTCAAACAGTAGCGCCGGCAGTGGCAATGTGGGGACTATAGCGGCGCTGCCCGCCAACGCCCTCAGCACCGTCGCCACCGCCGCTTCACCTAACAGAGACGGGGAAGCAGGTGAGGTGGTGGCGGAGAAGCCGGGCCCGCTGGACTGGCTCGCCTTCGCGCGCACACTACTGTGCCAAGCATCGGTGTATAACCAGCGACGCCAGGGCATCGACCTTGGCAGCGGTGAGAAACTGGGACTGCGGGTGCTGACGCTGTGCACGAACTGCGCGATCGCCGCTTCACACGCCCCGCTGGAGGCACGTTACGCGCTCGTGAGCAGCGCCATTTTGCTGTACGCCACCGTGGTCGCCCAGCTCTGGAGCAATGCGTGTGCGCCACACCTGCTCACCCCCAGTCTCAAGATGCTGCTCTCTCAGCACATTGTATCATGCCTGCAACTCTCGTTGTCCTCCAGCAATATCACTAGTTCCAATCACACGAACACTGGCAACGGCACCCGTTCACTGCGCAGCCGTCAACGCGTGGTGGAGGCGTTGAGCTCTATCGGCGATCTGCTGCTGCGCTGTTGTGCGGCCACTGGTGCGGCACATGAGGGAATGGAGTCGCTGCGCCGGCTCATGGCCGTGCTCCCGGTGCGCTTGCACCGCGGTTTCAAGGTTGCTGAAATGCAGTTCCGGTGCGAGCTCGGCCTGTCGACTGAGGCGCTGCTGCGCAAGACGTCGAGCGACGATCCTGACACAGCTGCCCTTGTCTGGATGGCGCTCGCGAGGCACACCCGCGACGCGTCGGAGTCCGCGAGTGCGTGGAAGCAGGCGCTTGTGGTAGCCAAAGGCCAAGCCACCACGAAGGCCACTGTGCTCTTGGGCATGGCGCAGCACCTTTCCGAGGAGCAGCGCATCTCCACACGAGACGCGAGGGTACTGCTGCTCTCCGCTCTTGATCTGGTGGAGGACACTGAGCAAGCGCGGGGCGGCGCTGCGGTGGGGCAGTTGGTCGATCAACTCGCAGCCCGTCGCGCTCAGTTCTTTCCGTCGCGGCTTGTGGCCACACTCACAGGCCGCTCTCTTGTAGCGTCCGTCGATCCCGGGTTACTTAATGCGGAGAAGACGGTGGGCAGTCTCGGAAAGAGTATCGCGGCGCCTGCCACGTTGACAGACCTGATGCTTGCCGCACGTCTTGTGTATCTCCTTTTTTGTCTCGCCCCAACAAACCCGACGGACACGACACCGGAGCAGCTGCACTTGCTTGGCACGACTACTGCCACCACCCAGCACAACCACCCGCGGAGCAGGCCCGACAGCGCCGCCGGGGACGCTGCGAATCTGTCGAAGCGCGACTACGCGGTGCTGTTGGTACACTACATTGACTGTATGTGGCGCCTCGCAGCCAGCACGATTGAGGGAGCGGAGCAGACCGCACCGCCGCTTTCGCTGCCTGCAGATCTCAACGGGTGGTTTGGCTTTTTTCACGACCCTGACCACGTGATCGCTCTTCGCCACGCCACAACTGCCCTGGACAGCAGGCACAACACTGAGGCGATGCAGGCCGTGTACCTGGAGGTCGCGGACTATCTCATGCACGCCCGGCTCGAGCAGTATGTGTTCCTCACGCTCTCCTGGGCGCACTTCACGGCATGCTGGCGCTACGGCTCAGCCGACTGCCGCGCAACGGCGGTGCAGCGAGCGGTGTATCAGCAAATGCAGTTCGCAGGGGCGCGCTGTGGGTGCGGCCGACTCTGTCACGTCTACACGGCACCGCCGGTGATACCTCAGTACTGGGCCGCTCTGCGCGCCGGGCTTGCGGGGGCACGTCCAGTAGGCAGCGCTGCCTCGCTACCGTCACTTTTATCGACGGAACAAACTGGCAGCCCAGCGACCCACCTCTCTCGCAGCAGGACACCAGGCGTCGCGTACAGCCGTTACGTCGGGACTCTACATGACGTCCTCGTCCGCGAGGCCGTCGCCCTGGAGCGCTCTGGCAGGGTGGAGGAGGCTGTGAGGATCGCGGACGCCGTGCTACCTACAGCTGTGCGCCTCGGCGATGCGGATGCGGTGGCGCGGTGCCATCTCGTGCGCTCAGTGCAGTTGGAGGTGCACAAACGGGCCGATGCTGCGCTCGCACATATGCGCGCGGCGGAGGGCGGTAGCGGCGTTCTTGAGGGCACTTCACCACGCGTGTGGTTGGAGTGGAAGAAGAGAATTGTGGTGCTTTTACTGCGACTTTCCAAAGTGGAGGAGGCGTACACGACGTGCAAAGCGACACGCGCTGGCTTGAGCGCACTGTCACGTGAATCTCCAGCGGACACCATCACTGGAGACGTCCTTGCTGACACAGCTGCGACGCTCGCTGACGTGTTTGAACGCTTTCTTGTGAAGACCTTCCTTTTTGGTGAGGTGCGGGCCTGCGCGGATGGACCTGGGCGGAGGCTCTTGGACTCTGCACTGGACGCGCTCTGGCAGCCACACGCCAGCCTGGAGTCTCGCTTGACAGCGCTGATGGCGCAGCGGTGGTTCAGCGGCGATGTAACGGCCGCGTGGGCCACAGCGTCACCTTCTGTGGATGCGGTGCGTGAGGCAATGGATATTTTGACCATGGAGTGCTCGCGGATTTGTGAGCTGGAGACTGAGCTGCACGCAGAGGCGCATAGCTTGGCAGCCTGCACTATGTCCACCGCGGAGGTGCACGCACGACCACGCTGTTACACACTGCTCAGTCGCCTTCTGCGTGTGCGAGGCGAGAACACGATGGAGAAGTTGCGCGTCATTGAATGTGTGCGAAGACTGTACCGCGCGCAGACGCTGGAGGAGCTTCACATTCCTGGCGGGGGCCCGGCGGAGTTAGAGCGGAATGTGCTCCAGTTTATGCGCGATCCTGGTGGTGGTGATGGCGGGGATGGCAGCGTGGCGAACTGGGATCAGCTGAGCGTGCAAGCGGAGTGGTTGCGCCCAATGGATGGGCTGTGCACGGAGACCCGCAATGCGTTTCTGCACTTCCGGCTCCCCGTGGAGCCAATCACGCGTATACCGGTGGGTCGCTTCAACGTGCGCGCCGCCCTGCAGGCCAGCAGGGAGGCGGCCGGGCACCAGAGCGGTGCTGCCTACGACGATGCCGTCATGGCGCTGGCGCGTGTGGACTTGCAGTACGCTGTGGAGTCCGGTATGGGTGGGCGCTTCCCCATTGACACCTGCGCGCAGGCGGCGCAAGCGTTCCTGGACGAGCGCTGGGAGGCCGCTCCTCTCACAACGGTGGAGCGGCCCGCTGGCGGCCGCAGGAGTGGCTACGGGGACAGACTGCGTGCCGCCAGAGCTGGAAAGGACGCCGCAACTGCGGATGCGGTGGACGCGAACGGAAAGGAGCTAAGCGAGGATGAGGGCTGGGTACTGGAGGCACTCGTGGAGCTGGCGAAGGAGTCGCACCGTGTCTTTGCTTACGAGCGTGCGACAGAGTGCTATACGCTGCTGAGCCACTTTTTTGTTATATGGGGTCGCCCTCACGCCGCTGGGTGCGCGGTGGAGTTCGCCCTGGCTTCCAAGCTCTTCGCCCTCCTCACCACTTCGTGCATGGGTGCGATGGCCAACACCGCGGAGGGCCGGCTGTGGCGCTCACTGCACCACCTGCAGCTCAGCGCCCCCGACCTCGCGCACTCCTCCGTCCTCAGCCAGCCGCGTGAGGCGCTCCTGGCGGCATCGGCGATGCTGCAGCGCTTCGACGTCGGTGGGGAGTGGGCAAAGGTGGCGAGCGCACTGCATCCGCAAGAGGCCGTCAGCCTCACTCTCCTTGTGGATGGCGGCTTCCTGTACGTGGCACTGCGACACCCCGACGGGTCGGTGGACACACGCCGCAAGCCCTTTGACGTGGCGGCGGTGGCGCGGTTGGTGACGGATATGGAGGCCTTTGCGGAGAGCAGGGCGCACGCGGCTCTGGGGGTGCAGCAGGGCGCGGCGAGCGCGCTGGCGACTGCCGCGAAGGAGTCCACCCGCGTGGCGCTTGAGGAAATGGCCCCGCTGCTCAGCCGGTTGGAGGCACTGCTTCTCCCACACTTACAGGACTTTGAAGGTGCGCTGCAGTGCTTGTGTGTGAAGTTGCCGCTGGTACTCTCGGCCGATCCGCTTCTGCAGTCTCTGCCCCTTGAGCAGATGGATATATTCTCGCTGGTGCACGTGATACAGAGGGAACTCGGGGCGCCGACTGCCGGGCGCAAGGCACCCACGCGAGCCGCGACTGGAAAGTCGTCCAGCTTGGTGCTCTGTGTTGTTGACCCATTTGGCGAGAACACCGCCGCAGTGGAGACACTGTTCGGGAGCGAGCCCAAGTCGAAGGTGGGGCAGCCACACGTCTTGACTGCCGTGAACGGCGCACTTGCCTTCTCGACGGAGTACCTCATGTGGGAGCTCGAGTCGGTAGCGTACGGCGCGGTCCTCTTTAATCTCTGTGGACGCATTAGCAGCATCCTTCCCCACTACGCGCTTGCGGGCGCGAAGCTTGACCACTTGCAGTCGGTCGCGCTCATCGCGGATGCAGTAAATGAGGCCTCTGTGCGGCGTGAGGAACGTGTCCGGCTTACGACGACATCAGCGGAACGTGAGCAGCGATGGCTCGTGCCGCTCCTTTTCCTCGCACGAGGCGCGCGGAGTGTGTCGTCCTCGTGTCTGCCTGTGATACCGGCCGTCAATGATGCGCTCTGCAAGCGTGCGATCCCTGTGATTTCTGGGGGCCGCAGCCTGGCAGAGCTCAACGGGGGCGTCTCCACCAAAGGGAAGGAGATGAAGAAGGAGCTGATCGTTCTCTATGGTGCCGGCCTCGGCGCCACAAAGGGGAAGGAGGCTCGCCCTCATTGAAGCGGTATCAGCTGGATCTCCACAATAGACGATCACGATAGTCCTGCAGCAGTCTTGAGTAGCGATGACGATGTATGATAGTTAATTTATAGAAAAGAAATCAAGAGGCGCCTCTCCACTCAGAAAAACAAACAGACACTTGCTCCGTCTGACGCCGAGATCGCATGTACACAGCGGCACAGTGCAGGAGCAGCTTCTATTTTACACATACATATGCACGAAGAATTCGTTCATCTGCACTGCAATTTTGAGTGGCTGGTGCGGCAGGCGGGGCTGTGCAATTGCTGCGCTGTCCTCTTCCCAGTTTAATTTGTGGACATTTAGTGCGCTGTGGCGTTCTGAATCCTATTCCGCACTTTGCCACTTTTGCTACGCACGGCCGCAGTGAACCACTGTCCCGTTGTTGTTTTATTATTATTGCTATCCCCTTTTTTACCATTCTTTTGTCTTTTTGCATCGCCAGTCATTGTCCTCCCTTGAGCGTGAGCGCGATTGTTGTGTGTGTGGGCCAGCCAAAACACCTTGAATTCTTCTTACAGCGACATTATCATATACATAAGCAACCGCAGTAGAAGGCAGGCACCATGCTCAAGAATCTCTTTAAGTCTTCGGGTTCATCTCACACTCCCAAAGCGATGAAGATTATGGAGGCACCGGTGCCCATATGCTTCGCGCTCTCTAGCTATCGATGGCACATCGACACGCGGCCGCCACGGAAGGCGCTCATGGTGCCGGACTATCTCTGCAGCGCGAGCTCGTGGCAGCAAAGGCTGCAACAGCGCTTAGGTGAGCTTCCTCTTCATCGACTCACACCGACGGACCCATTGGAGGTGTACTCGGTGGATCTCCGCGGTCACAATGCTTCGGAGCACGCTGGTGCGTCTCAGACGCCAGATAACTATGCCCTGGCCTGCGCTGCGGATGTGGCGCTGATGCGCAGAGATGTGCTGCGTACGGAGGCCAGCCTGGCTGGGGTGGGCTTTGGGGCGCTGGTTGCTCTGAGCGCCGCCCTGCACGCCCCCGAGTCCTTCTCCTCGCTGGCCCTATTCGTCACAAACTGCGCGCAGCTGAGACATTGCAACGGCGCTGATTATGGAGAGCGTGCGATTATCAGTGGTGTGCCGCCAGGAACAGCAACGATGGCCCAATTGAATGAGTATGCAAAGAGGAGCATGCCGAACGCCACTGAGCGCGCGGTGCTGTTGTCCTCCGTTGAGCAGCGGGACGGGGCTTTGCGCTTCTGCTTTAGCGAGGAGGTGTTGCGACTGGGCTGTGTTTCCGCTGAGGAGGCCTCTGCGGACGCTACCTTTACAAACCCAGTGCATGTGTACCTGTGCGGAGATGAGACGTCGGTCTCCGAGGAGGACCGTGAGTACGTACTGCGGCGCTGCCCAAAGGCACGGTTCATTCCACTGAGTCAAGTGCGGGTCGCTGGGGCGACCACTGACCCGGATGTGGCGGTGGCCGCGCTAGTTTCCTTCAATATGCTGGCAGAGATGGAGAGCAGTTAACACATTGGTAGATCGCTGAGAGAGGGGCACCCCGCGAGTGAGACATAGGAGGACAGGGGAGGGATGGACGCGTGCTCATGCGCAGCGGGTGTCTGTCTACGACGATCGCCCTCCCAGCCATTCATATTCCGGTTGATCAACTTGCTGGCAGAGTGTCCATCGTGTTGGCGGTCCAACATGACCAGTGGGTGCTTGACGGGGGGTGGGCCCATAGGCGATCATGTGATTGCTGGCCCGTAGTTTTCCAATGGAACTACGTGCCCGTGTCGCCAATTATTTGTGCCTTCTAAAAAGGAAACCCCACGAACTCCGATTAGTGGTGCTACTTAACTAAATGCTCTCGATCCTGCTCCTACTCCCCTCTAAATTTCTTTTGGGGGCTCGCGAGGACCGGCTGCTAGTTGCTGCATCACTTTCACGACGTATGAAGGCAGCGATCCTTATTGAGCCTGTCGTCAATGCTTCCGTTTGCTCTGCTTGTCAATGTCTCTGTGTCTCGCTTGAACTCTCTCCGGCATACACACTAGTCTCATAAGTGTTCATACCTGTAGCCACGTACTCAGACACAATATATACGTATATATTTATTTACTAAAAACTACTTTTTTTTAGGCATCTCTTCTATTGAGTTCCTCTTAACACCGACGTCCCCCTCGTACATATTCCGTCACTATTGATCAGGTGGGTGCTTTGGGCTCTTGTTTCTCTCTCTGCGACTTTAACCTCGCAAAATCTTTTACGCTACACTCTGATGCAGAAGTCATTTCTCCTCGTTGCGCTTCTCTGCGCCATTTCATTGGCGAGTGCGATCCATGAGGATGAGCAAGGGCTGCGTGATTGGCTTATCCGTACCTCCGGAGATGTGAAGTTTGCGACGGTGGCTCCTGTGCCGTCACCGCACCTCGTGTACGTGGCATCGACCGATGGCGCCGTGACCGCGATTGACACTACCGCTGCTGGTGCTAGTAACCTGACCTGGCGCGTCCTCATCCCAGAGGAGCCGCTCTGCATTGCTGCCTCTACGCGAGTCGTGCTCGTCTCTGGCAGGGGCGGCACAGTGCTCCTCCTCAATCCCAAGACGGGCGCTCTGGAAACTACTTTCAAGCTTTCACTCCCCGCGGAGAGCACTGCCGCTGCCGCGGCATGTTTGGTTGTGGACGACCGCGTGACCATCGCGATGCACACCGATGGAGGGGCAGCTAGTTTGTACAGCTTCGCCATCACAGCGGAGGAGGAGTTTATCCAGCCCGTGAGCACCATCGAGACGGCGTCTCCCACTGTGCTCTCGATGCGTCTTGCTGGGGAGGGTCGCCTGTGGGTCAACTCCCCTGCCGGCGTGGCGACGGAGTACGACGTGGAGAGCGGTGCCGCTCTGCGAGAGAGGGTTGGCGCTTGTGCGAGCGTCGCGCGTTCAGGGGAGGCAGTGGTTGTGTCCGCAGACGCCCTGGCCGAGTTTGCGAGCGGTGGTGACGAGGAGCCCGTAAAGGAGGTGATGTGCAGTGGCTGTGGCGGGGCGGTGGTGGTGAGTGGGCGCGATCACAGCTACGCCGGATTGGTGCAGGTGACGTCCCCGGCTGGGGCAGTGGAGGTGTCGTTTGTACCAACCAACGGTGCTGAGGGAGCCTCAGTAACGATTCCATTCCCGAGCAGCGTCACGAACGCTTTTCCTCTAATTAGCTTCACCAAGGGCGGCGACGCGGTGGTTCTCGTGAAGACTGGCAGTGGCCACCTGCTGTTGGTCTCCGCCTCGGGCGGCCTCGTTTGGGAGAGGATGGAGGCACTGGGAGCTGTGGCAGCTGCTCTGATTGTCAACCCCGCAGGCCCCCTCGACCACTTCCACTTCAACAAGGAGATCCTGCTCGTGTCGCGCCACGGCACGCTTTACAACATTCCGCTTGCTGACATGGGACACACTGTCACGGTCATTACTGACTTCTCACGCGAGTTAACGCAGAAGTTCGGCGCAGTGTCTATGCGCGACGTGAAGATCAAGAACCTTGGAAAGGACTCCATCCCAACCACAGTCGTCGTCCGTGCGGACTACAGGGACGCATCGGCTCTCGTGAAGATTGACCTGACAGAGAGGCGAGTGACCGCTGTTGACGTGATTAGTTCGACGCTTTTGGTCTCGCCAGAGTTTTACATCTCAAAGGATCTCTCTATTGGCGGTGTGGTACCAGGGCCTGAGATATTCACATACGTTGCACACGCTAGCAGCGGCAAGATGGAAGGCTTCCATGTCTCCGCCGGCGCCACCCACGCGAGCCCGACCTGGTCCCTGCAGTTCCCATACCCGATCGTCGTGCACGCGTTCGGTGCGGATGAGCTTCGCACCACTGTGGTCAACAGCCTGCGAGTGTACAAGAACATGAGCGGCAAGGAAAATGTGGAGGAGGTGCGCCATATGTACCCAATGCGCAATGTCATTGCGGTGGCCTACTACGAGCCTCTGCAGGACGAGCTGCCCACACTCGTCACGGTGGCCATTGACGCCGTCACCGGAGGGATCCTTGGCACTGCGCGCAACCGCAACGTGGAGGGCGCCGTCCATATGGTGATTGCTGACAATGCTATCATCAGCTACTTCCTTGATGCGGAGAAGATGCGTTACGTGTTCAGTGTGTGGGAACTCTTCGAGGAGGAGAGCGGCGCCGTCGTCACTAAGAATGCGGGCGCGACGCTTCCGCAAATCATCGCCTCATTCTTTGCGAACCGCAATCGCGTATTCAGCTCGCGTGCTTCACGGCCGCCGGTGATTGTGGTGTCGACCCTCGGCGCGGCTGGCGGGCCTGTTGCCGCCATGGGGGTCACGACGTCGCCCCAGGGCATCGCACATAAGGGCGTCGTGCTTGCCTTCGAGAGCGGCCGCGTAGTGGTGATGGAGGTGGCGCGGCTTCTCGCTGGCGGTCAGATGCCGATGGGCCCTGGCGAGGCCGACCGCCAAGTCACCCACGCCGTGATGCCCAGCATAACGTTTGCCAGTCATAAGTACCGCATCGCCTTCCCGCGGCACGTGACAACCGAGCCGACCGGGCTTGAGAGCTCCTGCCACGTGGTCGTCTCCGGACTGGATCTGTTTTACGTCCGCTCTTCTAGCGGAAAGGCGTTTGACTTGCTGAACAGCGACTTCAACAAGCCCTTGCTGGTCACACTTGTGTGCCTGTTCGCTGGTCTCTCTGTTGTGGTCCGGTGGCTGGTAACGAAGAAAACCTTTAACTCTCTGTGGAGGTAAGGAATTTAAATCTGCACGCAAGTGCATACACACATGCAGCCGTACAGGTGCACGCAAAAGAATGTTGCAATGAGGAGTGGAGAAAGAAGAGTTCAGAGCGATGAACGAATACGTAATGCATGACAATCGCGACTATGCTTTGATTGTATTATGCGTGTGTGTTGTGTGTGTTGTGTGTGTATGTGCGTACAGTGGCTAGTGGGGTGCCCTCATGAAGACAAAGAACAAAGCAAACACTAATCAGTGCACCGCTATCTCATTACGTACGAGAGGTTGGGACAATTGTCTCGGTAGACAATACGGTGCTGCATCCAGTTTCAGAGGTACACACGAATATCTTTGAGTGGGGTCGATCGCTTCCTGTTGTTTTCAGACATACACACAGATACACACACTTGATGGACTGCATGCAGTGGTGCGACATTTATTAGTACTTAATGACTGTGAGGATTATGTCCCTTCTAACTAAAGTGGATAAGTGAGAGGTGCTTGAGCATGGGGAGGAAATGGGACGAGATGGGGGTTGTGATGGATACGGGAGTAGTTATGTACCAGCGTCACTAGCATGCGTACACTCCTGCATGGGTATGTGCGTATGTGTTGTCGTCTTTCGACTACGTCGTCCATGAAGGATCTCGGCTATTCGCCCCTTCCCCTCTGAGTGTGCAAACGCTCTTTGTGCCTGTTGTCGTGAATGTTATCAATGATACCAAAGTAACATGTTATGCGTAAGCGAGGGGGGGGGGGGGGGGAAGCGGGGAAAGAGCGCCCACAACCGGGGCCGTGGAGGCCCGCATCCGCTTCCCTTGTACCTCCCGACGTTTTGGCCCACAAAGCCCACATACTTCCGC
>JAODGE020004167.1:0-62582 GCA_027574965.2 Ecitophya simulans
CCCCAGCTGGGCGACCGCCTCCTGATCTGCCATGGCCTGTGAGCTGCGCTGCGGTGAGGGTGGGCCTGTGGACGAATGGAGAGGGTGTCCGGGTCGCTAGTGTGGGCACAGTGCGAGTGCTGTGTTTTGTTTTGTTTTTTCTAATTGAGCAGTGGTGTTGTTTGCACAGATCCACACTGTTTAATTTTTAAAAAAAGAATTAAGTTAACACGCCGTCTTTTAGAGCAGAAGCGGTATCAATACTTACGGAGTAAAAGGGAAGGAGTTGCAATTTGTGTATGTCATCGATGAAGAAGTGTTTATAAATTCACTCCTGCTGCCTACGAGTCAGTGGATTGTGCGAAGGGTGTTATATGTGGATGGGGTCTTGCGATGGTGCAGAGAGGGTTCGGAGGGTCTCGTGTACTTGCAAGCGTGTAATTTGTTTGTACACATAATACAAGGAGTGAGCAGTGATAATGAAGTTAGTATGTTGTTCTTAGCTTTGTTGTGTTGTTGTTTGATGAGGTGATTTTAAGCGGGTAACCACCAATGCTTCGTAATCTCAACTGATCTAGAATAGAAAAGGGGGGATAAATGTGTGAAGGAGTGGGGGGAAAGTCGACGTAACTCCAGGAACCCCTCCCTCCCTCCTGTCACGCAGTACGGCCGCTTTAAATCATGTGATAAGAACGAAACAGTCTCCGGAGGTCGTCAATTGAAGTGCGGAGCCCACCCTCGGCGTCCTCTGTCGTGTCATGTGTCGCCAGCGCGTCTAGAACAGTGGGTAGCAGTGTCGAGGTGGTAGGGTTATACCGTAGGCAGTGACGCGCCTCTACGGGCCAGAAGCGCAGGAGTGATCGCGTCAGCCACAGATACCGGGTCACACGACTGCGGATCCGCGCGCAGGCCTCCCGTGGTGCGGCACAGGCGGCACCACGGTGGAGATGGAGCAACCAGCGCGACAGGAAGTAGCAGGTGAATGCGCCAAGTGTGGCGAGTAGAGGGAGGCGTACGGCGGCCGCGGCGCTGGCGGTGGTCGGGTCCACGTCCTCAAGAGCCCAACGCAGTAGGGCGTACACACCACGTGCGAATGGGGCCGGGCACAATGATACTACAGCTGTGCCTTCCGGCGCGGGTTCACCCAAGACGTCGGCGTGGAGCAATCGCTCTGCGAAGGCCGCACTCATCGTGGCAGTGGCAGCGGCTAGAGCAGCGGCAAGCGCTTCCGAGGTTGGCTCTGGCGCCGCATTGTCCGTCGCGGCAATCATCGAGGCAAAGAGGGGGTCAGCGGTGGGGTGTCGCGTAGTGTGCTCACGGGCTCGCTTCGTCGCCGTTGGGACAGTGCGGGGGCCCAGGTGCAGTCGGTTTGGCCTGCGTGGTTTCCTCCCATCCGTCGAGGGTGGTGGTGGCGTTGCTCTCTTGCCCGTCTCTCGGGCCACCGCATTCTCAGCCTCCAGAGTGGGAGCGGAAAGAAAAGAGTCGCGAGCCGCCAGCCCAGCCGCCGCGCTATATTTGTAGATGTCGTAGAGAGTACCAAACGCCTGCGCGGGGCTGTCGGCCAGATCGGCGCTCATGTTGGCATCGCACTCCTTCACAGGGGTGGTAACGGAGACCAACATCGTCCACGCACCTTCCAGCAACCGCAGCTGCGCGCGTGGGTGACGCAGTGCGACCGCGACGCAGTGCGCCGGTGACGTGGCAGCGTCCACGTAGCCCATATCGCACGTATGATCTCCCTGGCCTGGGTCCGCGCTCTGGATGATACGGTGATGGTAGCAATCGAGGAGATCATCGAGGCAGGGATCAAAAAATCCTTCGGCAAACGTCAGGTCGCTGAGGTCCACGGGAGGCACGGGGTTGGGCAGGGGCATCATGTACGCGGACAAGTTGTCATCGCCTTGGTGGCGGTCGTCGTCGGGCGGAGGCAGAAGTAAAACGTCTTGCAGTGATGGGTGCACGTTAGCGGAGGCCAGAGGGGCTAGAACTCGGCGGACGTACTGGCCTGTGAGTCCCTCGCCAAGACTGAGGACAGCAAGAAGCGCAGACCATGTCACATAGCACGATGACTGGCCGCCTTGGGCGAGCACCACACTGCCAGCCCCAAGCAATACAGCGGCATCCCGCTCCATGTCGCCCAAAGCCGTGCTGAGATAGCGGCGCGACTCTCTCGAGCCTTCTGAATGGCGATGTCTCAGTAGATGCCTGGCGCATACATGTGCCGCCACCGTCATCGCCCCGTCATAGCTGCGGTGCTGACGCAGGGAGCGATAGGTGCGTGCGTAGTGAGCGAGGATAGGTGTGGCTTCATTGGTGGACGAGGTGGCGGTGACAACCGTCGGGGTCGTCGTTTCCTCCAACCTTGGAGCACCGGGTGTGGGTGTGATGGGGCCTGCATCTTCGGTACTGTCATCCAGTTGGAGGCCAAGGAGAGGGAAGGAAAGCTCTGCGTGGAGGACTTTTTCGAAGTCAGATGGAAGCGCGTCAGCAACGCAGTCCCGCGCGCCGCAGAGGTTCTCATAGTTCCATACAAAGACCGAATTGCACCGCAGGGGTGTGAGATGAGGGCCGGAGAAACCAGCTCCATCTGGCTCATCACCGCCACCACCGTCACTCATCATGCGTGTGGATCTGATCAGCTCCGCCCATTTAGTGAGCACTTGAGCGCCGTCACCGTTCCCCGTGCCAGTGCAGGCAGCACTGGCATGTCCCCGACGAAGCAGGCGTGCCATCAGCTCCTCCTGGCGTGCCTCACTGCATAGCACTGCAAAGGTCGCTAGCAGCGGTGGAAGCTCCGCGAGCGCATACTCTCTCAGAGTGGTGGTGGTGGTAGTGATGCTGTCACGAGTTCCGAGAGACACGGAGTATGTCGTCGCCGCCGGTGGTGGTGATGAAAGTAGTACAGACTCCACGAGCAAGCGTTCCGCCTTCGTAGCGAAGGTTGGCGCCAGCACCCCGCACTCGACTCCGCCCGCCGCACTCAACGCGGCGGCGAATGCCTCAGGGGTGTTAGCACCTCTCTGCATAAGGCCGACTGCCCATCGAGAGAGACACAGGCCGCAGGGAGGTGCGGCGCCGTAGTGCCATAGCCACTGACGAATCCAGGGGTGTTGAAGCCCACCTGCCTGCACGAGTGCTATGATGCAGCGAGTGCGGAGTCTCGAGTGGGAGAGGGCGGCGGTGGGGTCCAGATTTCTCTCGATACTGCCGTCGTGCTGCGACTGAAACTCTAGCCATGCAGTGGTGCTCAGTCGCCTGCACAGCCATGTGATGATTGCATCCAGGCACTCGCCTCGTCCCTCCTCAGCTTTGCCACAGCCGCAGCCCAACTTGCAGAGGGTATATACTATCTCGGCGGCCGTTTCGCTCATTGCTAGCGAATGAACTCAAGCTCGGTACGCGCTGGCACGGCACCACCCGGCCCTGGACTGTAGCAGCTGGCAGCAGGCGGTTATATCGGTTTGCGCTCTAACGATCATGACAATATATATATATATACAGGATTTCGTTCGAAACAACAACGCCACAATATATACATGTGCGTACATGTGTACATGTGTGCATGTGTGTGTGTATGTATGAATGAATGTACAATAAAAAAGGGTGGAAAGCAGAAATATATATATATTCAACATTGCTGCATGAAGGGGCGTCGCAGGTGCGTGTGCGCTCGACGTGCAAAGTCATGGAAAAGGGCACATCATAAAGGAGTGGCGCACACACATACAAGTACAAGCATATCGACTGCACAACTGTGTTCATAAGCAGCGATGCTGGTCTCATTTATCTATTTGCTTTTTTTTTAATTTGATCCTGTTCACTTCCAACTTGGCCCAGCATCACCGCGATCATGGTTATGGTAAATGTGTACACCTAAAGAAAATTAAAAGGAAGAACGTTCACAACATCGATAAACTATATTTCCGGCAGTAGGGTACGAGGCATGAGCCCTCACAACACACGCACGGAGAGGGCAAGTGTGTTATGTGGTGCTGGCATCGCTTATCAAGGTGCAAGGGGAGACACACAGAGAAAAAATAGCTTCCAAAAGGGGAAGTCAGATTACTGCAGGTGTACTCCCTTGACGTCGATATACTACTTTCTCCATCTCCTCCGTCACTCTCTCCCTCTTCACACCATCACCGCGTGGCGCGGGAGAGAAGAACCACCTGAAGGGGGAGGGACAAGGTGCTGTGACAGTAGTGCAGGTGGAAACGCCACAAGGCTCTAAAACGGTCACAGCGGCTGTGAAGGGGCTAAAAAAAAAAGATGCGTTCGAAAAAGAAACCTATGTATGTTGGGTGCTGAGGTGAGGAAATCGATAATGGTATCGCACACATGTACGCACACACACACCCTTCACACTTCCTTTCCTGTCGATATTCAAATATTATGGCTCATGGTGACTCTGCGGTGTGGCCGTAAGTCCTGTTTTCCTCCCTCTTTGCTTGCCAACTATTGATTTCCTGTGATATAATTTAGCTGGTCGCCCTCATCTTGTTCAGATGCTCAGCCGTTGCCCTTCGCCTGGATGAGGCTGGTCTCCTTATATAAATATATATATACGCGAATCCATGAATTGTTATCACGCTCGATCGCCGCTGAAAAATGTGTGGGTGGGTAAAAAGATCGGGATGGACAGCCCTCTCTCCCCCACCTGTGCACCCCACACTTGCCGCGCCAGATTCACCTACTTCTTCAGATACTCCGACAAGAGCGTCACACCGAAGCCTGTGCCGCCGACCTTGTCGAAGCTGGGGAACGCCAGATCCACATGAACATGCGCGCCCTTAAAGCGCTCGCTCACGTGACTTGCCACGAAGTGACCAGCGCAGGAGACACCTCCATCAGCCCCGGTCTCCATAATGTTACGCATGTCTGCGCACGGGGTGGCGTACTGAGGGGTGTGGTACTCTGGGCAGTAGAGCACTGGGAAGCAGGTGTCGCCGCAGCGGCGTCCGGCCTGTAGCACGGCCTCCTCCGCCTCCGCCTCATTTACAAAGATCGCAGCATGTTTCGTGCCGGTGGCGATACCCTGTGCTCCGGTCAGCGTCGCCATGTCGACGAGCACATCGGGGATAAAGTCCTGCTCGTTGGTGGCGAAGAAAACGCCATCACCAAGGACGATGCGGCCCTCCGCATCAGTGTTCTTCACCTCCACAGACTTGCCGGACTTCATAATAATGATGTCATCGTTGCGGAACGCGTCCGGGCCAATCGCATTCTCCGCAAGGCAGAGAGTGACGCTGATGTTGGCGATGTGCTTGTACTGGGGGTGCTTGGCTCGCATCGCGCGGACTGTCGCAATAAATCCGCAGAAGACAGCGGCCGCGCCCCCCATGTCGGTCTTCATATTGCACATGAAGGCAGCAGGCTTGATAGCAAGGCCGCCACAGTCGTAGACGATGCCCTTGCCGACCAGAGAAACATTCTTCGCGCCGGCGGCGACGTCGGTGTTGCGGTAGCGCAGCGTGACCAAGTGAGGGGGGTACTGAGCGCCCTTACCGACTGCGTAAATGCCCCCATACCCCTGCTCCCGCAGGTCCTCGCCCTTGATGATGCAAATGTCGGCGCCAAGTTCGGCGGCGTAGGCAGTGGCGATCTCAGCAAACACAACGGTGTCGAGGGTGTTGGTCGGAGTGTCGACGAGACGCTGGCACAGCTGCACGCTGGCGCTGATGTCCTCCAGCTCGGCCACAGTGATGGTACTGCCGTTCACCTTCTCCCCAGTAAACGCGCAGCGGGAGCTGAAGACCACGTTGATAGTGATGTTCTGCTTCAAGTAAGCCTTGGCGGAGTAGCCATCCTTCGCTGAGTATGAGTGTGGAGAGCCACGTGCAATTGCATTCGCCATCGCTCGCTCGGCGCCCGCCGGTGCCCTGATGTACACATCCAGTGTGTGCTCGCCCTTTCCGCTGATCAAGCCTGCGGCTGCGGAGACCGCGGCTGCAACGGTGTCTGGGCGGAATGGGCAGTTGGTGCGTGAGGCGGTAGTTGGAGTAGCGGAGATGGAAACTGACGTGAAGGAGGCAGCGTCGCCAACGCTCGCGAGCACGTGGATGGTCTTACCCTCCTGAATACGCCCGATCGCCTCCGCAACCGCGGGGCAGTAGAACTTGAGCGAGTGGACGCTCTTGTCCTTCAGCTGATCAGGAGTGCCAACCAACAGAACGTGCGCGGCCACACCCGCCACGGATGCGATGTCAGTGAATCGGAGATTAGACCTGTACTTCGTGCAGGAGTCCACATAGGCACTGATGGCCTTCTCCTCAGACGCTGAGTCAGAACGCTGGCGCTTGGGCATATGTATATATATTATACGTGTGTGTATGCTGCAAATATGAGTGTCTGTTATATACGCAGTGGAAGAGTTGAGAAGAGAAAGAGGGGGGCAAGTGAGAGAGTAGGAATGAGGAGAAGAGAAAGTTGCGTGGCGCATGAACGAAACTGGGAGGCCAGCAACAATAAAAAATTTTCAAACTTGAAAACCAAAAGAAGCCCCTGCAAAGAAGTATGTTATTCTCCCTTCTTGTTCCCCTCTGGTGCACTGAAGCGAGGGGGAAAAGGGGGAGGAACCCACAGGATCGGCGTCAGTTTATAATCAACCACAGATTATGGCTCAAACTAAGAGTAGCATTTTTGCGATGCTGTGAGAATCAAATCGATGTTGATACTGCTGTTCCTGGCTAATAGACGTTGCTGCCGCTCCGTCCGGGTTTTCTGTGTATGTGTGAGTGTGTATGTGCGTTTGTATGTTTGATTGATTTGTTGTTGTTATTGCAGACTTACAGATGTAAGACTAACAGCGGGAGGGGGGAACGTGAGAAGTAAAAAAAAGAGTTGCAGAGCCTGTGAGCCCCTCCCTTCCTCCTCTTCCTGTTCGCCCGGTACCTCACCTTACATAATTAATCATTTTCAAGAATACCCCTGTTTCGCTGCTCCCTCCTTCATTGTTTGCTGTTTCGTTTTTTTTTTCTCACATTTCTATCGTTTTTTTTTCGTGTAGGCACACTTTTTATCGAGCTTTCATTTCTTTTTGTGCTGCCATCACTTATTGAGTGCTCCCCCCCCTCGCATCATATCGACATTGTCCTATATCTTCTTTTGTTTTTTCGTCCATTGAGCACACATGGTAATTTATATTTTAAAAAAAAACATTGCGGTAGAGCATCTGTATGCAATGAAACGGATATCACACCTTCTTGTACAGTAGTTGGTGAGAAGACAAAGGCTGCCGGGGTGAACGAAAAAAAAATGAGCAAAAAAGGGGTGAAAGATGGAAAAGGTGGTGAACGGCGAGGGGGGCTGGCGAATAGCATCACAAGGTAGAATAAATAATAATAATAAAAGAAGGACAGAGGAAAAACACCGAGGGAGCAAGCCTTTCTCCAGAAAAACAATGAAGACAACATAATTTTTAAAAGATTGATACTGATAATAAGGTAAATAAAGAAAAAAATCCAATTGTCCTCCCCTTTTGATAACAGTATCAAGGCCTTGGTTTAAAGGATAGAGAGAGAGCGAGAGAGAGCATAGAAAAAAGGGCCGAAAATAAATAAGAGGGAAGTAACGAAAAACAGAAGGGAACAGTACTGGTGTGTTTCGCAAGACACCAGTAAAGGAGAAGAAATCTTTTTTTTTAAGTCAACAGTGCAAAAAAAAAAAGTAGTCAATAGTTTTCTTTTTTTTTAAGGAGAAGATTATCCAGATCATTCACTCCCCAGAATCTCTTTTGTACACCCCCCCCCCCACCTCCCGTTTGGACGTAAAAGGTAACACAAGCGCTAAACACAGCACAATAGAAAAAAAAGTCTCTGTTCATGTGCAATAGTTACTACTCTTCTTGTGTTGACCACAGCACCCATCTTTATTTTTTTCTCTCCTCCCATCCTCCTCCTCCTCGCTTGGTCTGCGCTGGACAGTTCCACCTCCTCCATTAATTTTACTTTAATGGAGGTGGAGACTCAGAGAAGTCCACAGAGGGATAGCGTCTTAAGCAGGGCTGGAAAGCAAAAGGAGGGGAACCCACCTCATGTATTTCAGTCAACGGCCGTACATCACCCCGGTCATTGATGTCATTACAAATAATAGGACAAAAAAAAAGAAGAAAACCAAAGCACTGAATAAGAGAAAAAAGTGAAAATGGATCACAAATAAAAAAAAGCAGTAAGAGTGCTTTCTTCTATTAGGCTTCTGGAATAGACAGGCAGGGCCAGGTACACGGATGTGAGGGGGGGGGACTGCGTGACTATCCCCTTTGAACAGCAGTGCACATCCACCCCTGACTCAGTAATGAAGTGCCGCTTATAATCGTCAATTAACTCATTTTCCCCCTTCGCCTCTTTTTCCTCCGATATAATTTTTTAAAAATATTTAAAAAAGAAGGTAAAGAATTTACTCTCAAGGGAGCGCACAAGAAAGGGGGATAAAATAAGAGAGCGGAGAGGTTGATGCGTAACAATTGCATTATAGAGAATGTAATGCAATATCAAGATCGTCATAGCGCACGACCCACAAACGTTTCATAACAGATTTCTCATTACATAAACTAAGAGAATAGAACAGTAAAAAAGGAAGACGAATCGCACAGTTTCTGAAGGAAGCAATCTTCACATCTAGTCACACTGCTGTGTGAGAAATCGGTATGCACTCAAGGACAAACTAGAAATAGACAAGTAGATTATCCAGTGTAGAAATGTTTATATCCCTGCTTTACTAACTGCAATACCTCTCGTGCCTCTCCCTCTCTTCTCTTCCGGTCGCACCTTACATGCAGTTTTCTTTTTTTTTTTGCTTCTTCCTCTGCATGACGTTTTACAGTGCACTTATATGTGCTTATTGTCATCACTTTCTTTCGCGGTAGTCACCTACCTGAGACAGCCTGCACGGTGTGGCGTTGGTGTTGTGGTTGCTGTCTTTTTTTTTTTAGCTTCTCTTTCGTTGTGTGCTGCCCGAAGAAGTCTTCACTCGCATCAGCATATATGATCAATATCTGTAGTTATTTACCAATATTATTGAAACGAAATGTCTTCATGTAAGCTTTGTTTATATTTTTTTTTTAAAATCCAAAGTACAAAAATACCTACGCCACCTCTCACGCACATGCCAATCTCGGTGCGATCCCTCAGAAAGAGGAAAAGAATCTGGATGTCGTCTATGGCAAGGGTAACAGAAGTAAATAAATAAATAATATTATGTATGGAATAGAGTAAACGAATTGCATGCAGTTGGTGCAGCGTGGGAAGTGGTACACACACACACACACGTCCTCTGTCCACCTACGTGGAAAAAAGGATGCTGAAGTGGAAAACAAAAAACGAAAGAAAGCGAAAAAAATGAATCTCAAACAAAAAAAACCTCAGAGGTTTGTAAAGGATATTGGAGCCAAGGAGAGAAGAGTGTGACAGATAATAATAACAATAACAAAATAATACAAATCACAACTGAACGATCCATATAGAACAAAAAAAACTGAACAGAAAGTTATGCATCTACTAGCTGGTGCGGAGAGAAGAGGAGGATAGGAAATGATACCAACGTCCTATGCACACACACACACGCACACACCCTCGCGCTTCATTTGGCACAATGAGGTAACTCTATATAAATATATATATATTTATATACGCGTGCGTATTTCCTTTTTAACAGAAGAAGCGTAAAAAAAAAGAACAAACCGATTCTGGGTGAGAGAGGAGGGGTGTACAAATTTGAGGTAGTAAAACACAAAAGAAAGAAAGGCTAACAATAACCGAGTAGACCCCAAAGTAGAGTCTAGAGCTGAATGGGGAGAGGGGCACCAGGCGACTGCTTTGAAATATGCACGAGAACGTTTCGAGGCACCTGGGGTGGAACCCACGAGAAAGCTACCACGTAATGGTAAAAAGAGGGAGAGGAAGGAGAAAAAAGAGCGTGGAGAAGGTTGTGGACAGCGCCCCGCTCCCCCGCCCACCACCAATCGCACCTTTGCGTGGCCATGGTCAGGTTACTGCCCTCTTGGGGGTTATTATTTTACCAGAAGCAGTTCATTCTCCCTGCAATGCGATAACTCTTAATTGATCGCACCTATGTGGCCCCCTTTTACATTCCATATCAGATGCACGCACGCAAAGCGCAGAAACACCCACAGCAATGAAGAGTCAGAGTGAGGGGGGAAGTTGTTCTTTGCGCACGAGGGTCAGACCAACAAGCAGGGGAGAGTGTCAAGAATGCCGGTATATAAGGTTCAGCCCCTCATCAGATACACACCTACCGTGGCGTACATCACCAACATCTATGGACTCGCTGTTTCCCCCATCCCCACCCCCACCCCACACATACACACACAAGCACGCACACATTCTCTCTTCTTTTTGTGCTTTTCTTAGCCGTAGTTCTCGTCGTGCACACTTGTTGAAGGCTATAGCTGAGCACATTTCCAGAGATGTTGTTCTCGTGTGTCTCCTGTTTTCGTGTGAGTGTGTGTGTGTGTGTGCATTGGAGGGATAGGGAGAAGGTTAATGCACTGTATTCCATCACGCAGCGCACTCACCAGTGTCAACTCACGGTGGAATGGACCCCGATCATCAAACGACTCCCCCGCCCCCCGCTCAGCCATTTAAAAACATATATATCTCAGGAAAAAGAAACGAAAAAAGTGGGAAAATCATTTGTAAATAAAGTCAAGACACGCACACAAAGGACAGACGATGGCGCGTACGCACACACACACAAACTGAAACACCCCTTTCTATTACGCTGCCTTTTCGTGCCACTATCCTCTTACACCACCTCCACACACACACACATTCACTGCTCATACTGCTGTCATCAAATGTAGAAGAAACAGCAGAGGATGCAGAGGGAGTGGATGAAAGTGGGCCACATCTTCTCCTCCTCACACACACACCTCTCTGCACGAATGAGATGCGCATGTGGGTCCCTTCATTAGCCAACACAGATACACACGTGCACACGCGCGTACCAAAGCAAAACGAGAAAAAAAAGATAAGAGGAAAATATCACCGCTTTATAAAGGAATCTGCAAAAGGGGGGAAGAAAGACATGAAAATTATTGGGGGATTGAAAAATGGCGGGGAGAGAAAGTGAGAGAAGAGGGGGGGACCCAGTAGAATTCGCATGCAAACAAGAAAAAAAGGGGAAAAGAGAATGTACAAGAAATAACAGGAAGGTGTAGTCAAGTGACACCACAACACGTTAGCGATCCGTCTTTCGCATCCTGAACAACTGAAGGAAAAGGTGGAAAAGGGATGATGAGTACGGTGCGAAAAAAAAAGGTGGCATTTGCATCCTACGCGCAAAAGGAGAGTTTGCCTCGCTTTCCATTAGGCCCTTCTACCAGCTTCCGCGTTTCTCCCTCTCGCCGCCTTTCCTTGGCAACTATATATATATACAAGTTTTTTTTTCGGGTTGCCGTACTGGGGCTGTGCACATATCTCACTGATTAATGTCAGCTCCCATTAAAATAAAAAGAAAACACAGGGAGTTCATGTTCTCCATCCCCAGAGATACATAGCTATAGAAAGGTCCTTGAGTAGTGTGCATGAGGTTGTCAACTATATATATATATATATACGTATACCTCCAATTGAACCTATGGGTATTGGTTTTTTCACGGCAGCTCACACGAATGCAAGGGATTAAAAGGGAGCATGATATCACAACGACAGGAGAAAAAAAAAGAGATTAAAAGGAAAAAAGGCCACCCCGAAAAAAAAAAGAAGCGACGAGGTCTGCCCGCTGGTACAGAGTATCGCTGTGGTCGGCAATTTGGCTAATCTCAGCCGACACTTATGAAGTAAATCACACGAAGTACGTATGTGTGTGTGTCTGTGTGCATATAAGCGTCAAGTCCGCATTGCTTGAACGCTCACTACTATTTCCGTATGTTTGTATCTGTATGCATTCATGTGCCTGTGGATGAAAGTCAACACACAGTAAAATCATAGTACTCCTTATAACAAAAAAAAGTTTTCGTGCCAGCGCACGCATATGCACGTTGTTTTGTATCGCCCTGCTAGTTTCAAGTACAGAACCCACATGTGTCCCTCCCTCATATTCGCACCTCGCATCTGTGCCCTCCGCGCTCCCAAGTCGAGAGTCTGCTACATCACACCCCATCAGAGTCCTCCAATGTACCTTGCGTGCGCATCTATGTGATCAAGGGAGGAGGGGGGGGCCAGCCTTTGGATGGGAAATGCAGCGCGACGCACTGTCGCACCAGTGAGCTGTCTTTTTTTATCGCTGTCGCTGCCACGTAGCCCTTGTGGCTCCCTGCATCCCCCCCCCCCCACCTCTTCCTCTGTCACCTTACCCTGTCATCATCACCGGTCCATGACCCTCCGCTGGTGGCACCAACTGGAGTGGATTGGCGGGGGGGAGTACCTCGCTGGCGCCTCTGCCGCCCTCCGCCGTGGGCCCGGGAGGGCCACCCCCCTGCCCCGCCCGTGCGCGATGCCGGTCAACGGAGGCCAGCGGCACCAGCTCGTCAAAGCAGGGGGGTGCCGCTGGGGCGCGGATCAACTGCCGATCCACCGACCTGGCGAGCTCCACCACGAGCGGCATGCAAGGCAGCCCATCGGTCTGGAAGTGACGTGTCTGCTGGGGAAGTCGGCGAACATCTTCACAGTACGCCTTTAAACGCAGGTACATCTGCATATCCTCCGCGTACCAGAAGCCGTGGCGATCCATTAGCACGCGGCAGCGCATCGCCTGAATGAGAACAAACACACTGGAGGTCCGGATCGTCGCAATGAACGAGGTCTCGGAGCGCGGCTCGATGTTGACGACGACACCCATCCCAGTCCCGCACGTCACGGCAATCACGCGATTCAGTATGCCGACACGCTCGCGCAGCTCACATGGGAACATCTGAATGAACACTGGCACGACTACCGTTGGATAGGTTGGAGCGGCAACGATCCGATGCCCAGAGCCATCCTCCAGCCGCTGAAGATTCGCGTAGATAACGTTGTTCAGGCTCTTTGGTGGCGCGGCCTGGGGTACGGCTCTGCTCCCTCCACCACCACCACATCCGCTTCCACTGGGTGGTTGCAGGATGGGCGTGGATTGCACAGCTTGCTGCACATGCTCACTCGCCACCGCCGCTGCCACCAGTGTCACCCCAGGCACAGCCCCGCGGCAAGCGACCGTGATGCACGTGGTCGGCGCTGCCATCCCATTTTCCGCATATGGAAAGTATCGCAGTACATCCACCATGGCCCCGTGCACATTCGTCCACTTCCTCGGGATGGATGTATTGGAGGCAACTCCCATCATAATCAGCTGGGGTTGTGTGTCCCCGCTCTGGACGTTCGGGGAGTTGCCATCTGGACCGGGAGCCTGTGTGAGGAAGATGGTGGCGGGGTGGATAGGTGCGCCGTACGTGCCGCTGTCACTCGCGGACCGCATCGCTTCCACGCCGAGGTGGGCCGGAGCGGTGCCGGAGTAGGGCGGCGGCGCAGCGGCTGCTCCCGTGGCGTTGGTCAGAGCCTGGTTGGGCTTCACAAGGCACGGCGTCGACGGAGCCGACACAGCAGCGGCGGGGACGGCCCCCGGCTGGTACTGCGGGCCACCGCCATGCACATAGGCAGGTGGGGCAGGTGGGTTGTTGGCTGCGTGCACGAGGGTGTTGAGGTAGAAGGTCTGTGGGTGCGTGAACTGGGCGGTAGGTGGGCTGCTGTACAGCATATATGCAGGAGAGCCAGCGGTGGTGGGAGCGGCACCGCTGGCGGGGTCCACGTGGCTCACGACGTGCTGAAGCGGTGTCGACCCAGCTGAGGCGTAGGTGGGAAGCTTGGGGGTTTGGTACAAACCATGCGGGCTGCCCCCGGGAGAGGTGAAGTGATAACTCCCACCAGACGGCACGGCCACCAGCACCGTTGAGCCCTGCACGCCGCCCTCCGCGGAGGGAAGCTGAGACGAGTACACGACGGAGGAGGCGTCAGGCAGCGTGTTTGTGGTCGGGAACTCCGACCCGACTGACCAGTTGGAGAACGTGGCGCTTGCAAAGGGGGAAACGCACTGGGCGGGCGTGGGCTGCAGTACGATGGACTGGCGGTGAGGGGAGGAGGACGAAAGAGCGATGGTGCTGTCGTAGGTCTCCGCGCTGAACTGCGAAGATATTTGCCTGCCGCTCCCTGCAAAGTTGGTGCAGCTGATAGGTGGGTGGGCGGTGGTAGTGGCGGTGGCCATGTTAATGGCTAGTGGGAATGTGGGGAGTGACGGGGTCTTCGACAGCTTCGAGGAATCTGAGTGCAGCGTGGCGCTGCGGCCTACCTCTTCCGAGATCTGCGGTATTTGGTGCACCTCACTGCCTGGCTTCCGCACGAGTTCCCGTGTGCTATCCGTGCCAGCCTGGTGTGAGCTGCGCGGGACTGTAGGAGCCGGTTGGGGAATAGACTGGAAGCCCACTATGGGCTGCTGACCCTCCGCCAGAGTGCCGTTGGTGAATGCGCTCCAGCTAAAGGTAAGTGAGGGCTCCATGGAGGGCCGCGCCCCACGCGCCGCTCCCCGCCCTGTACCGTCCGACGTGTTGCTTCTGCCGCTAAAGGAGAGGAAGTCGTCGGAGACGTGCCTGTTGCAGCGGTCGGTCTGGGGACCGGCCGCGTCGCCGGCGCCACCCTCCGCATCGCCTCCTGTCAGCACAGCCCCGTTCACGTGATTCACATCTCCGACGCTGGTGGTGGCCGGTAACGACGGTCGAGTATCTGATGGGGCTGCAGGGTACGTGGGACGGCCGGCGGCGGTGGTGGCGGTGGGGGCGGTTTTGGTCAGCTTGGCGCGGCGTTTGCCTGCCACACCGTAGTTCTTCGCGGCAACTGCGGCGTGGTGTGCTGGCGGCAGAGTGGTACGGGTGACAATGGTGGAAGCGAGCAGCAGGGTTGCAGGGAGTGGAGCCTCGCTTGCCATCAGTGGTCGTGAGGGCTCCGAAAATGAAAAAGGGAAAAAAGGAGGAAGAAGAAGGGGGGAGGGGGAGTGGAAGAACAAAAAAAAACAAGAAGAATAATCAATAGCACACTCAAACAACCACCAAAAGAAAAGGGGCTCAAGAAGAAGAAGAAATGAAGGCGGGGGGGAGAGAGACAGGAGGTTGCACGGGGTCTGATCAAAAAAAAAAAAGAAGGCGTATGGATATACTATCGAGAGGGCAAGAAGAAGTAAATAAAATAATAATAATAATAATAACGACAGTGTATGTGACACGAAAGAGAGAAAAAAAATAAAGTAGAAAAAGGTAGAGGGAAAAATAAAGCGGCGAGAAACGGAAGAGATGAACACCAACAAACAAACAGGTATAGTGATAGTGGATAGCCTCTCGATTTTTTTTTTAAAACGTATTGACAAGCACCTAATGTTTTCAACTGGCTTACCTCCCTGAGTGTAGTGTTCCTTTTTTTTCGTCTCAGTGCTTGATATTTACACACACACACACACCAACACCGAGTGGGAAAAAAAAGAGGGAGAAAGAAGTGCTTGTAGTTAGATGAGGGGGTACAAATGACACCAGGTTTGACTGATAGATACACTCTGTTTGTTGTTTGTGTTGTTTATTACAGTATTGATGTGTTTCTTTGTTGTTTCTCTCTCGTGTATAAGTTAAAGGTGAAATCGATTACGACCAGCTCTTTTTTTTTACCGTTATATATGGAAACGAAATAACGTTACTTTTATCGCTTCCTACGTCGCTTCACCAATGTGTACAAGCCTCGTCAAAGGTGGGAGATCCTTTCAGAGTGTGCGTGCGTGTCGTTCTCGCAGCCTGTGCCTCGCCTCTGAAGTACAAATGTGGTTCCACCCAGCGCGGATAATGTGAATTTTGCTATTTAAACTATGTTGCTCAGTCACTAAAAAAGAAGCGTGTGAGTAAAACACAATATCAAATCCAATAGTGAAGAAATCGCCTCCACGTAAAAGGTGCCTCAAGGGCCAGAGACCAAAAGAAAAAATAATAATAAAAGAGAGAATAAAAGAACGGCGGCTCTTTGCTACAGGAAAAAAAAAAGAGAGGTGAGACGATTGCAGACGCCAGATATGGAGGGGCTCCACAATATGCTTTTTAGAACTACTGTATAAGTGTAAATTCTGTGTGTGCGTGTGTTTTGCCTCTTTGATTTTTTTTTCGCTTCGCTTTTTTTACTGCGGCTGTAAATTGCAGCCTCACTTGCCTTATCGCTTGCACAGTCCAATTTCGCTTCCTTTCAACTGGTGAATACAGACACAACGCGTCTACTACTGGAAGAGGTTGGGAGATGGGTCAGAGAGCTGAACAGATACTCTAATAGGTTTCCTCCGGGAAGAAAGTAAAGGGAAAAAGTGAAAATGGCTTTGACTGAATATTCGTCCAGTGTATATCCTTCCTTGCTTTCCTTTTATATATATATATACACATATAAAGAGGGCAATGTTTGTTTTAAAGGATGTATATACGGAGTACTATATGGACACCAGCTGCGTATACGTGTAGATGTATAGAGAGGTAGAGAAACAGAGAAGGGAAGGAAAGAGGTGAAGAAAATTATTAAAAAAGCCAAACCAGAATAAGCACTCCACTGGTACCACAAGTGTGTTCAGTGTATACAAGGGGTGGGTCGCCCAGGGGCAGTAGAAGAGAAGGGAAGAGAGGGTGAGATCCCTGACGCCGTTGCTGCTGGCTCAGTATTGTAGCGTGTCTCTTCTCCTGGATTGTCTTTTTTTGTGTGTGCTTTGCCCATACTTTAAACATGCATCTAAAACAACAACGTACAGCACGCTTTGCTTATAGCTTCTTCTCGTTTTCTCTGTTGCCGCTGCTTCCGCGCAGGGCACAGAACGTGCACGCTCGTCTGTGTCTCCGGCTTTTTGTTCACATTCTCTGGCGCTTACGGTTGCGAGCCATCTTTGCCCCTACCTTGCCCCCACACCAGCTCGCGTACTGCTGCTGCGCGTAGACCTCCTCAGCCTCCGTGGGGAAGGCAATGGTGGGGCACACCCGCCGCACCTCCTCCGCCACCTTGCCAGTCAGGGCATTGAAGGCCACCACATACTCACGTGCCACCTGAGGGGTTCTGCACACCACAAAGGCGCGCCGTGGCTCACCCCTACCTTCCGCCAGCTGGACAAGGCGGATGCCTTTCCTCAGCGAAACATGCGCGGCAGCCACCAGCCCAAGGGCCGCCCGCACCTCCGTCCACTGCGTCACGGTGGCTGGTAGGGGGCTTATAAGGAGTAATGTGCCCGCGTGCAGTGACTGCCGGACATCAGTCTCCGCCCCCGCCTCCGCGTCGTCACCCCCGAGCCGCGACAGCATGGTCTGCGCCTGCTGGATGTTTCGCTGCAGCTGCTGGTTCTCCAGCTGACGCCGTTGGGCCTGCTGGCGGACCTCGTAGTCGCGCAGCATCGTCACAAAAAGCCGAGGAGGGAAGAACCGCTGCGCCAGCGCCGTCGCTGCTTTGCCGAAGTGGTCGATGGAGTGGTTGTCCTTCTCAGACTTTGTGCCAAGAGGCGTCTCGTAGCTGGCCTCTGCCTTGCGTGCGCCAGCCTCCGTCTGCATGCACACAGCATAGGCACACCACCCGCGCTGATGGCCCTGTTCAGCGCCAGGGCCTCTGCCAGTGATCACGCGGAACGACTCCACTGCGCCGTGCGGCATGAAGAAGTGGGCCAACTCCTCCAGGGTGGCGTGCATGGGCAACGGGCGGGCCACCACAGTCCGCAGTGCCGGGTCTCGCGCAGGGTCGAGCCACTGGCGGCGCCGCAGACACCACCGGCCCTCCACCTCACTCGCCTCCACTACCGGACTGTCGTGAAGTGCGCTGGCTAATCTGTGCAGTCGCTCCCCCTGCGTCTCCGCCTCCGCCGGGCCAGCCCTGTCGAGTGCCTCCTGCACATCCTTGTGACCAAGCAGCGTCGCGAGTGGAACAAATGGCGGGGGCGCTGCCTCCTCACCCTCCGTATCGGGGAGTGGTGAGACCAGGCTGCGGAAGAAACTGCTCTCGGGCTTGAACAAGTACTCCTCACTAAAGTAACGCTCCACAATTCCCCTCAGCGAGTGCGGTGCCTCGGCGGACTTGCGCGGCGACGGCATTATTCGCCTCGGTAGAAATATGATATGATATGATGTGATATATATATATATATATGTGGGTGGGTGGGTGTGCTGGATAAAGAGAGAAATATTAAGGTAATAAAAAATAATAATCGATGAATGAAAGAGCTGGGCAGGCTCCGTGGATGCCACTCCTGTCACAAATTGTTAGGGGGTCCCCCCACGCTGTGTATGTGTCGTAGTATATCAGCATGTGTGTACAAGAGAAACTCCCCATGTATGTTATCACTGATGCAGCTAACAAGATGTTCAACACAGTCACCCTAACCCCTGTTTTCACCATCGCTCTCAGACCCCATTCTTGTTTTATTTTCTCTGTTGTTGTTGCCCCTGCCCCTTGGCTTAGACGCGCATTTATTAACTTAGGCAGATCGCATTGTCGTCATCGTGATCCAATTACCACCTAGTGAGGAGAGAAAACGAACGCGCAGGCAAAAAGAAGCGCAATGAGGAAATGAGCGTCAAGAGACAAACAGGTTTCTCACCCCTTCCACCTTCCCTCTTTCTCAATAGAGGTCATCCTCATCGCTGTAAGTTGGGCGCTGGCGGTGGCCTCTCCCTCCGCTGCGCTGTGGCCCGCCGTGGTCGCGCTGGCCGTGGTGGTGGTGGTGGCTGTATCGGTCAAATCTACCAGTATCACCGCGGCTGCTGGGGTTGTTGTGATAGTTGGAGTTGCGGCGCCAGTCGCCATCCTCGCCCCCATGATCACTGCGATAGCGCCTCAGTGGCTCTCCGCCATCACGGTGGCGACGTCCGCTATGCCCATCATCGTAGTAGTCGTCGTCATCCCTGCCGCGCCGATACTGGTCCCTGCCTCCGCCTCCACCTCCACCTCTCATGAAGCGCGGGCTCACAGGGGCGGCACGCTCATTCACATATCGGCCACCACCGCCACCGCTGTGATATTGGCTGGGGAAGTGAGTGTGGCTGCCGCCCATGTCGTGCTGTCGACCCGCCGCCACATACCCACGCTGTCGCTCCACAAAAGCGTCGCTGCTGCCGTGGGGAGGGTGTTGCTGCTGTCCGCCACCGCGGCTGGCCATCACCACCCGCTCCACCCAGCGGTCTATTGGGCGTGAGTCACAGTCGTAGGCTGAGTGGCCCTTCGCCCCGCAGGCACAGCAGCTCAGCACGTGAGACCCCGCGCTCCCCTTAGCCACCCGCCGACCACCAGAGGCAGTGGGGGAAGAGGAAGACGTCGTCGTCGCCGCCGCCATGGCCTCCACCGACTGGAAGCCGCTGCAATCAAAGTGGCCAAGCCCGCCGCAGTAGACGCAGCGCACCGCCGGCATGCCATCCGCAGCGTCCTCAGGCAGCGCAATGGGGGGGAGGATGAAAGGGGACGGCGCGGGATCCCCGCAGATATGGTGGCTGGAGGCGGAGCGCTTGCCGTGGCAGACGCGGCAAAACTCGTTTGGGCAGTTGTACTTCTCGTGGCCAGAGAGGCCGCAGTGCCAGCACACCTTCTTGCGCGGCCCATCCCCCGCGCCGCCGGCGCCGTCCCGCTGCTGAAGGAGGTCATAATACCGAAGCCGCGCACGCCCCTGCACGGGCACCGGCGCGCTCACCTCGTTCGCGGCCCCGCCGGTATCCTCCGCCGGGGTCTCACCCCCGCCAGGGGTCTTGGCGAAGGAGACGGCAAAAAGCATAGAGGAGTCATCAGGGGGTTGTATCGGCGGGCTGTCATCCCCATCGTGGGGCTCGGTTGTCGGTTTTGCGGAGATTGTGTTGGGGCCCCGGCCGCGCTGGTGTTGATGGTCATCCGTTCCCTGCATATAGGAGCTGCTGCAGTCGAACACAGGTGGGGTGGCATCCGCCACGGCGGCAGGGGTGGGTCTTGGCCTCTGCGTGGCACTTATAGTGCAGGTGTTGTCGGCGCGGCATCTATACGTATAGCCAATAATCACGTGATCAGCGTTGTAGGTGGGCACAGCGAGGCAGAAGCCGGCCTTGCGGCGTGCCTTGTGAACCGAACACGACACCGTGTCCCAAGAGTTCGCCACAGATGGGACGGTCCCATCCATTCTTTGAGCCTCTTTGATTTGCTGATTATTTGTATTATTAATACTTTTTTAGGTTTGCTAGTTTTGTTCTTTTTGGGGGTTTCTCTGACTTTCACTCTGCTTTAAACGCTCTGCAGTATTGGGGGGGAGGGGGCGTGTATCGTAGTGTATGCGTGTGTGTATGTGCGAGTGAGTCAGTGCGCAAGTGCGATTGCCACACTTACTTAGTGGAAGTAAGTGTGGCGCAGAGGCGGCGCAGAGGATGAAGGCCAAAGGAGATTTGTGATGTCAATTCTTCAATGCCTTCACGCAAAACACACAGACACACAGACACAAGATTCGCTCACCAGCAGTCCAACTACGACGCAGAGACCCTTCTTTTTGCTTGTTTTATAGTTACTATTATTCGGGAGGCACACTCCACAACTCAGGACTGTTTTATACGAGGAGGGTCACAACAAGGTGTAGCCTCACTAATGAACTCCCTAAGCGTCTCCTGTCATGAGGAGTAGTGCAAGATGGCGTCATCCCGTGTGCGTGTGGGGAGAAGGGAGGTTAATGAAGTGAAAAGAAAGCAAAAACAAAAATGCACGAAAAGGAGAGGAAGATGAGATTACTTTTTTATCATGTTTTATTATTTTTTAAAAAAAGGGGGCAGCAGGGGTGACAAGGGCATACTTGCTCAGGTCTGCACTTAAAAGCAGGGGATTCCGTGATATTTTTTTATTAAAATGCGCGTTGCGAGCACGCTGTGCCGATCATGATCCATCAGAAAGCAATAGAGAGTCAGGGTAGAGAGAGAGGGGGGGAATATGAGGGATACAAGGATTCAACAGGGAGTGCCATGCAGGGTTGCGTACTCCCTGTGTGTGCACCACGCGTGTTTCCCGCTTGTTTCATTTATTTACCTACTGATTCTATTCACTCACTTTCTTTTTTTTGTGTGTGTGCATGGATGATGCCGTTGTTATTGCTGCCAGTGCGTGTGCGTTTAGCCTGAATCACGTATGGCGAAGAAGGTAGCACTCAAAAGGGGAAAAAAAAGGTCACATGTTTAACTTATCACATATGTAGAACATGGATTAGTGGGAAGTGGGAAGGGGACTGTCATCTGGCAGTAGGAAGAAAAACAAACACTTAAGGAGGTCAAGTGAACCAACTCTACCGTAGTCGTGCCTGCCCCCTCCCCCCTCCTCTCCCTTGCTCGCATGTCACATGGACGCACACACAAGTACAGGATTTGAGGAAAGACAAGAGGCAGAAGTGTGAAGAAGATCGGCAGAAGGGAGGCGAACAAAAACAAAAAGGTAAGGAAAGGTACACGAAAAGATAAAAAAAGAGAGAGTCGAGGGGGAATAATAAATCGGGGAAGTGAAGCACGTGAAGGAAAAACAGAGAGAAGTTGGTAGCTCTCTTGTCGCCTCCCATCCAGTCACGCACGGCAGAAACCCGCTCGCGCCCCCCGCCCCCCCTCATTCCCCCCCTCCGCACGTTCTCTCCCCCCCCCCCCCCCCCCCCCCCCCAATCATCTGCCTTCTCACCCCCTCCTCCACAGCCCCATCACACCCACAGAGGACGAAACACAAAACACCATCCGAGCACCACGTGCTTGTTCCCTTTCCATACTCTGGAGGGCACACGGCCTCTGCGCCAGCTCTCCACCATAATTTCTTTTTTCTCTCTCGTCTCTCCCTCTTTTATCTCGCCTTTCCACTCCCACCTCCTCCATTCCCCTCTGCTCCGCACTCACATGCGGAAGAGCCCAAACCGTGTCTCCTCTCTTGGGGCCAGACGCGTCGCGCGGAGGGCCTCTGTTACCACTTTGCGTGTAGACGCCGGCTCAATAACGCCGTCATCCCACAGCCTAGCTGAGCTGTAATAACACGAGCCCTCGGACTCGTACTTCTGCTTCACTGTTGCCTTGAAAGCGTCCACCTCCGCAGCGCTACGACCCTTCAGCTTGCTGTTGGTGAGCGCGAGCACCGTGGCGGCCTGGTTTCCGCCCATCACACTGATGCGCGCATTGGGCCACATAAAGAGGAAGCGAGGTTCAAAGGCACGGCCATTCATGCCGTAGTTGCCCGCCCCATAACTACCGCCAATGATCACCGTGATCTTCGGCACCTTGGCGGTGGACACCGCCGTCACTAGCTTGGCCCCATTCTTCGCAATTCCGCCCTCCTCGTACTCCTTTCCTACCATAAAGCCAGTGATGTTCTGCAAGAAGAGCAGCGGGATGTTGCGCTGACAGCAGAGCTCAATAAAGTGGGCCCCTTTCAGAGCTGATTCCGAGTAGAGAATCCCATTGTTGGCAATGATCCCAATCGGCATCCCCTCCATCCGGGAAAAGCCGCACACCAACGTGGTACCGTAGAGTGCCTTAAACTCATCAAACTCGCTGCCGTCCACCAGTCGAGCAATGACGGCGCGCACATCGAAGCTCTTCACAACATCCGCGGCCATGTCCGGGATGAAGCCACCCAGCTCAGCCGCGTCGTACAGCGGGGGTTTGAAGGAAACCATCGCGGTGGAGGGTGCGGATTGGGGAGCTGCAGCGGCGGAAGATTCCCCCACGGGAGCACATGGGGGGTTGCACATCTCGTGACGCTCGCGCAGGTTCAAGTTGGCCACCACGCGCCGTGCAAGAAATAGCGCGTGAAGGTCGTCGGTGGCGTAGTGGTCTGTCACGCCACTGGAGCGGCAGTGCACGTCGGCGCCGCCAAGATCCTCCGCGCTCACCTGCTCGCCCGTCGCAGCGAACACGAGCGGGGGCCCACCAAGGAAGATGGTCCCGCTCTTTCCGACGATGATGCTCTCGTCCGACATGGCGGGCACGTACGCTCCTCCAGCCGTGCAGCTTCCCATCACTACCGCAATCTGTGGTATGCCTTTTGAGGACATACTAGCCTGGTTGTAGAAGATGCGACCAAAGTGCTGCTCATCCGGAAAGACATCGTCCTGGCGGCCGAGATTCGCACCGCCGCTGTCGACGAGGTAGAGGCACGGGAGGTGGTTCTGCTCGGCAATCTTCTGTGCGCGCAGGTGCTTCTTGACGGTGATGGGGTAGTAGGTGCCTCCCTTCACAGTGGCGTCATTGGCCACGATCATGCAGCGTACGCCATTCACGATACCAATGCCGGTCACGATGCCGCCTGAGTAGGGCCTCTCGAAGCCGCCCTTGGGGTCAGGGTAGAGATCCCACCCGGCGAGCTGCGACAGCTCCAGAAAGGAGGTCGCTGGGTCGATGAGCTTCTCGATGCGCTCCCTTACCAGCATCTTGCCGCGGCTCACATGACGGTCGCGGGTGCGCTGGTCCGCCTGGTGACTTGGGTTCCCCTCAACAGCCCCACCCTTGCGGACAAGTTCCACGCGCCGGAAGAGCTCCTTCACGAGAGCGTCCATGCGAGCCTTGTTCTCTTGGAACACCGGGCTCGTGGTGTCTGCTGGAAAGCGAAGGATGCTCGGATTATGAGTCGCAGAGGTCTCGTAAGAACTTGGGTGGTGCGCATATCGCTCCACGAACCCGGCCGGCGGATTGGGGGAGGAAGAGGAGGAGTGCTGCAGGGGGCACTGAATGACAGCTGCAGCAGTATTGAAGGTGCTTGTGCTGGAAGAGAAAAGAGGCTTGAGGGCCGCTGGGGTAATGACTGAGGCGCAGCCAAAGCTGAGTCTACGCATCATCGCTTATGTTAGTAGGGCCAGTTCAAAGCTTGCTCACTCCTCAGATGGCACTCGGCAGGGGGGAAAAACAATGGAGAGAGACGACAACGGCTTTGTACGGTGTTATTACCAATGAGATTGAGATAAACGAAGGTAACTGTGCTATGATGAATGTATGTGGGTACGTAAGTAACTAAAAACTCTTGTAGAAAGCAAAGGCGAAAAAAACAAAAAAGCAAAGCAAGAGAAAAAGTAGAGGAGATAATGAAAAGACAACAGGAAAGGGAGGGGAAAAGGTCACCTGGCAAGGGGGAAGTCGTGTAGGAAGCAGTGAGAGCTACAGCCATGCCGTGAAGGCAGCGATATAGCCCACCGCTACTGCTCTCTGGAGTGAGCACCACACAGCAAAGAAAAGAAAACATGCACAGAAAAAGAAAAAGATAATCACTAAGTGAAGATAAGTTCATACAAGCGCGTATAGATATATATTCGTATAATGTACTTACTAGTATGCATGCACATTATGCAATTGCGTGTGCTTGTGTTTATGTGTGAGAGAGAGATAGCGCGCACCAGATTTAGGCCACAGTCTCATCTAAAATAGCGCTCGCATGTGCTGGGATAGTTTCTCCCACTTTTGCTGTTTGATTCCTTTAGTATTATTATTTTTGGTATATATATATATATATATATATATATGTAATAGTTGTGTCCTGCTTCATGCATGTATGTATATCTGAGGAATGTGAGTTGCAGACTCCACAATACGTCACCCTTCCCAACAAGCCCACACATACACGCCGCACAAAGCGAGCGGGTAGTCGAAGAACAGGACAGAAGCACGAAATACGCGTAGCAACGTGCCTTTCCTCCCCCCACCCCACCCGCAATGCTATATCCCAAGAATCACTCAGTACACACACACACATATATATATTCGCACAACACGGACGCCCACAACACACATACCTTCATACTCACAGCCGCAAGTATGTATGCACACCCTCGGAGAAATGGACGGAGAGGGGAACAAAGATGATAAAGCACAAAAGAGGAGAATTTCAGTGACACACGTCAAAAAAAAAGTAGAAAATAGCTTTTTGTTATGAGCCGATATCTTTCGCAGGAACAGACACTTGATTTATCAAGTAGGAGAAAAAGAGAGCGGTTCTTCAGATGATTGTCAAAAGCCGTAGAATCCCACACCCACCGACTGTCTTCTTTTGGGGGGGGTATTGCTGTCGCCCAATTGATCATGCGTACGTGGTGAGCTTGAAGTGACGCTGCGTGTACTGTACTGTACACTAAGTCTGTTACCAACGCCACACCCTGAGCCACCCCCCCCCCCCACTTCCGCAGTTTGTCTCCCCATTCCTCCCCATTGCCCTCATCTCTTTTAAACTCCATCAATCCAGTCACCCAGGCCCATATACACCAGAAGCAGCACTGAGGAAAAAGAGAGAAGGAGGGAACTAAATGGCGACTTCTGAAAAAAAAAGAGATCAGTGAGTCCCGATACATATATGCAGCATTTAAAAAAGAACGAAAAATACCAATAGTCTAAAAGAAAAGAGAAAGTGGCTCCTCTCCGTTACTGCTACTGCTGTCTTCACCAGAACATGTACGCCAGGCCGAGCAGAGCGCAGAGTGCAGCGACAATCGCCCATAGCGGAATTATCTCTCCACCCGCTTTGTACTTCTTCAGCTCCTCGGGATTGATCTCCGACCATTTGCGTGCGGGCTCCTTGACATTGTCCCTACCAATTATCTTCTTGCTTGCAGGATCCACGCGGCCAATGATAAAAGATTTACTCTTAAGCAGTGCAGTGCTAGTGTGCCCAATGCTCTCGAAACTGCTTGTGATGTCGGTGCCGCTCATGTCCTTGATGGGATCAAGACCGCCTGGGTGCTCGTTCAGGAAATTCGTCACGTCAAGGACCTTGTCGTACAGCACAACCCAACAGTCGGTTTCCTTGTCGTGCTTAGCAATCTCGTCCCAAACATACAGCGGGAGTTCGCTCTGAGACATGGTGACGATGAAGAGAGAAGGAGTGAGAGCTTAAGTGCTAGTGACAGTAATGAAACAACGATGATAGTGCTTTCATACATATATATATGGTTGGAGGTGTTGTAAGAGAGAGAAACGAGAAAAGGTCACAGGCAGAGAAGAATGGCAAGACAGCTAGCAAGTACATGGATACCTGCATGTCCCCAGCACATGCACATCACTGGTGTCCATGATAAATGCACTGTTGAGACCCCATGATGAGAGACTACATGCCCACAGCTCTACGAATCAGCAGTACTTTTTTTCGTATCACCTCAAGTATATATATATATATATATATATGCACACACGTACAGGTGTGAATGGAAGACAAAAAAAAGTGAAAATTCTGCACAGCACAAACAAAAAAAGAAGCACGCTACGATATCAAGAGTATATATATATATATATATGCTTCATGGAGCCTCGTAGTGGCGCCTCAGTGAGAGGAAATACAACACCTAATAACGATGAAAATTCAGGTCGTGCTTATGCCATAGCACAGGCACATGAGAACAGTTGATGATGGGATAGCAAAAGAGACTCGGAAAGTTCACGCGTGTCTCAGCTCTGATCGGGAGGGAGATGTACCTGTCACTGCGGGCATCTGTTGGAACCAGCAATATGTCTAACTGCCTGGCCGACTGTGGTACTGCTCAACGAAAACAACGAAGGCCAACATATGTCAGCCCCCTCCTTTTCTTCTCTAATGAGGCATCCATCTCATGCACGCTCCTGTCCTGTCACCCCCTCCCCTCATTTCTTCTCGATTCAGTTGACTTGGGAAAAAGGGAAGAAGTAGTGTAAATAAATAAACACACACATATGAGAGGGCTGGCGTTACAACAAGGCTCCATCGGGAGCTTCCCAATAGAAAAAAAAAATTTGTAGCGAGTGAAGGATTTATCGGCGAGCATGATATTAGCTTGTTTGTTTTTGGTGGGGGGGTTTCTGAGTTTGTCAAGTGCGTACAATTCATATAAACACATATCTGGGATCCGCACAGAGAGTGAATAAAAAAAATACTGAAGGTGATCATGGAACTTATTAAATAATCTCTTGTACCTGGTCGTCACTGAGAACCTCTTCTGGGTGTGATACTGGGGGGGGCCGCCCCCACGGCATTGTGAATGCTCACTCCAAACATCAGAGACCATGCGAAGGAAAAACATTTTAAAAAAGGATGTGGAACCGGTAGATCAAAATAACAAAAGAACATAATATTGGAGTTCCTCGGCTCACCTGTTGTTAATAAAAGCTGCGCTCCCAACCTCACCTACACAACTCACATGTGTACAAAAAACAGGATACACAGGAGAAAACAATAAAAAGAAAGGGAGGCCATCACACTTGAAAATAACATTTGAAAAAAAACGAACATCTATCCCTACCTCGGAAGAGCGAACAGCTCACACGGACATGTGTGCCTGTTTGACCCTTTTCGTTTTCCATCAGCCGACCTCAGTTACGAGATGAATATGTGCTTTGATGTTTTTCCTTTTGGAATCATATGGATGGTTCGCATATTTACTGGGCCTCATCACATCGCTACTTCTACTACTCGGCTCATTTCCAGCAACCCTTTTTTATGTGTTTTCTCATTCATTCTCGTCATCTCTCTCTGGTTCGTTGTTGGTCTATATATATATGTGTGTGGAGGAGGAAGGGATGGTTACGACTGGCTACAAGTAATGCATGGTCGCACGCATGGACTTGCTTGCCTTGTCCAGAGTTTGGACACCTCGGATCGACACAAACTTGCGCGCGTACTCTGCGGCACACTTCATTGGCAGCGGGAGCGGCAGAGCATCGGCCTTGTTCGGGTATAGAAAGCATAGCGCGTACGTGAGAGCCTGCACCTCCTGCAATGGGCACTCCTTGCTGCGCCCGAGCACCACGTAACTGGTACTGTGTGCGTTCCCGAGGACGCAGTTCGCGCCGGTGATGTAGAACGACTCGCGAGTATTGATGGTCTTCCCGTCCTGAATATCGTCGAGAGAACAGTCACCAAGCTCCTCCATGCAGAACCCCCGAGGAGCATTGCAGAGATCGGTCATGGAGGCATCGGGCAGCGTGCGTGCGACATCCCACGCGAAGCGAGTGTGGGAGCGCGCCTGCGCGGTCATCACAACGCAGCTCCAGCCACTGAGCACTGTGCTCACCTCTTCTACCATCCCAGATGACTGTGAGAGCTCACCGTCGCTGGTGCACCCCCGGTAGAGGACGACGGTCCCCTTCTGCCCTGCAATTTGAAAGTGTGCCACCGCCTCATGAAGGAAATCCTTCACGTGCCGGTTCAGAACCTCACTGGGGTTCTCACACACCATCGTGCTCGCCGAGGTCGCCGCACCGGAATCCCCACCTTCATGGAACACCACCACTCTGTTGCCGCTCACCTGATAATGATTGCAGTAGGGCCGCCACGTCTTCCCAATCACGTGGAAGGCAACGAAGGTGACCGTGTACCTGGTCTCCTTTGTGCTCTTTTGGGCGTTACTGCTGTCGACGTGAAATCCGGATCCTATGTCGGCGCCGATGATGAGAGTGCCAGCCTTGCCATTGGAGGCAAGCCCCGGTGCTACCTCCGCCAGGTCGACCACGTAGTTCAGCTGGCCAATCTTTGCAGCGATCTGCTGCACAACCATCTGCGGTATGGTCTGCTGAAGTTTCTTAATGACCATCTGTGAGGGCACACCGCCGTTCCCGAGCTTTTCCTTGTAAGGGTTATACTCATCACGGTACATGAGGCTCACGACGCTGAATGCGCCAGGTTGTGGTTTGAGGGCCCGAAAGTTAGAGAAGGAATGTGGCGCTGGCGGGGGCATAGCTACATTATATTTTTGTAACAGACTCGGTACCGAGCTGTTTAGCACATGCGAATCCATCAGCAGCGCGTTGAAAGGGTGGGCCGTGTCGAAGTGCCGGAGTTGCTCCAGTGCTCTCGTGAACCCCATCTGCCTGGTGTTATCCTTGGTACTGGGATCGACCTTCACGTACTGGTTCCCAGAAGGGATGTAGATCATGGGCGACTCGAGCGACTTCCCGTTCAGGTTGTATAACTGATCCTTGAACGTGATATTGTAGGAGTTCATGAACTCCTTCACCTTGGCGCTTTGGTGGAGGCGACGAATAGCCGCCTCCACCTTTTTCATCCGTTCCTGTGGATAGATGGAGCATATCTCGGGTAGTACCCGCTTCTGCTGCTCATCTAGAGACATCGGCATCAGCACATCCGCAGGATAGCTCGCAATGCGCCCATTGGTCATGCGACAGAGCACAATCGGGCAGTCGGGCCTGATCACGATGTTGTACCGCTCCTTGAAGTACTCAACATATGACTGCTCGATCCGGCCGGCCTTCATGATGGCCATCTCGTCATTCTTAATTTCTCGCACCTTCAGGACGGTGTGCTCTCCGTTCATGGGATATGTCGTCACCATACGGCAGCCAACGTAGCGCTCCGCAACGCGACGACGAAACTCCTGTGGGGTCCCGCGGCGCCTTTCCTCTCGCAGCTTATCGCCAAGATTGACCGAGGTGGAGAGGGAATAGCACACGTCGAGCTGGAGAACATTGGTCTCCTTCCCACCCACGTACACGCGCATCGCCTTGGGAATCACGGCATCCATCTTGACGATGTTCTCGCGCTCCGCAATCTTGTTCGTGCTGTCTACGAGCTTCGAGCCAACGCGGCCGGGATACTCCCGGCCAATGCCCGTCAGCATGATAGCGTTCAGTAGCGCACTGTCCGCCGGAAGGGAGACGCTGCGAACCCCATCATAGAGGAGCGAGATCTTGTACTTGCGCACCACACGCCTGTCTCGTACCTCAAACGTCGTCTCCAAGCCGTCGTCAACGGGGATCTTCACGGGAAGCAGAATGTGTTGCCCGGTGTAGACCGCATGATCTAGCACCTTAGGATCCGGGAGCGACTTCTTGATGTTCCGCAAGATGCTTCGCTGGGCGTCCATCTTCCACATGTCACCGCGCAAGTCCTGGCCGTTCTCCAGGAATTCATAGGAGAGGTGGTATTGATGGAATTGGGCCTTGCTGATGTCCAGCGCGACCATGTTGGTGCGAACGCTGACGCTCGCGCCACGCATCTTCTGATAATTGTCGCAGGCAATCTCAATAGCTCTCTTCTCACGGTCCATTGCGAGATTTGGGGCCCAACCCCCACCACGGCCACCACGGCCACCACGGCCACCACGTCCGCCACGGCCACCACCACGGCCACCACCACGGCCACCACCTCGGTGGATATTCTCCATCTGGGCCTCGGGCTGCACTCGGTCCACCGAAAAATATGTATATCAAAGGAAAGCAGTCAAAGTAGTAAAAAAAAGTGATCCGTATATGATATTTATGTTCCCTTGTATCAGGAGAATGCTGCTGCTGCTGTTTGTATGGCAAACAAAAAAACCTAGGAGTTACTTAATCAGGGGGGAGAGTGAATATGAGCGGAAGCAACGCAAAGATGAGTTCGGAAGGCGAGAGAGAGGAGGAGGATAGACATGCCTACACAGTGGACCAGTGACGAAGAGAACACAACGAGAGTAATGAGCCAAAAAGGTGGAAAACAAGGGGGAGTGCATTCTGTCGTGCCTTGGGGATACAGTGCTTAAGTGAGCAGCGCATATATACACAAATATATATATATGTATATGTGTATAAAGGGGCTCTCTCAGTTAGATCATCCTCCTCCTCCCCCCCCCCCTCTGCAACAAGCAGAAAATCCCTTTCCTGTCTTCATTGTTTCTCCACAACTATTCAAAACGTGTTACATTAATCGTTATCTTACAAGCAATCATCCTCTGAGATAGCAGTCTGCCCCCAGTACTCCACTGCAGTCCGGTCACTGGCACAGATCCTCAGTCACAAGGAGTGGGAGAGAGAGCCTTGACACCCCATCCACCCACACACACACCACTCACCTCCCCGCAAAAAGAAAATACCGTTGAGAACGGAAGGCAGAGTGGGAGGCACATGTACACCTCCACTAACACACACGCACAAGTGCGCGGACCCTCACCTTGATGGGACGTGGTGAGATTCCCCCACCCACCCACCCCTCGCCCTCTTCTCCCACTAACAAACAAAGAAAACAAGGGGTCACAACCAGAACGACTCATCATCGTCCTCCTTCGTGCCGCCACTGTCCCTCGAGTGGGGTGGCGCCACAGCAGTGGTAGTGCTTCTCTGCCGGGGCTGCTTGATGGCCTTAGCCACCTCCGTAGTGAGAGATTCCTTCCGCGGGCGACCGCGCCTCCGCACCGGCGCGCCATCCGCTGCCCTTTTTGGACCAAGCGACTCCCGGCTGGACGTGCTCCCTTCCTCGTCGATCCTCATCCGCTTCACGCCAACACGGCCGACGAGACTGGCTGGCAGTGGTGGCAGCACCTGCTTCTGCTGGTGATGGGTGGAGGGCAGCGCTGCCAACAGGCCATCAGTGGTGCCGAGCAGATCCTCCGCCTCAAGTCGCAAAGAATGGCGGTGCGGTACTTCTTGCTGTGATGACAGGGCACCGCCGCTGTAGTTGACCATCGGCCGCCCCATCTGATCTAGCTGTTTGAAGACGATGCGCTCAAGTAGCATCCCAACCTGCATGCGGTCCGTATCGCGGCCCCGCACAAGAACAGAGTCGTGCAGGCCGCAGTCCACAAAGGCGCCAAAAGGTGTGACGCTCAGCACCACCCCATCCAACTCGTCACCAGGCTTGAGATCTTTTGCATGCCGGATCTCCTTCCGGAGGAAGCCAGCGTGTGAGAGGGAAGCCCTTGGGTCAAGAGCGGGGTGACGCAGCTCCTCTGCAACAAGTCGGAGGGTATTCACGCCGCAGCTCAGTCGTGACGCCACCAGTGACAAGTCCGCTTCGGGTAACGCAAGCAGCAGCTCACCAACCCGCTTCCGCTCGTCTCCATCGCTGTCGGTAGCCGCGGTGCTGTCAGGAAGCTCGCCGCGCCTGTGGAGCATCAGCAGCTGCTTAGCAAGCGGATAGGACTCCGGGTGAATGTTTGTGTTGTCCAGCACCTCCGGTGAGTTGGGAAAGCGAAAGAAGCCAGCCACCTGCTGGTACACGGCGTCCGACATACCAGGCACCTGCCGCAGCTCCGCACGGCTGGAGAGGCGGCGTGAGTGCCGCGCGAGCACGATTTGGTCAGCGAGCTTGCCACTAACCCCACTTACCTTCTCAATAACATAGCGATGAGCGCTGCCAGCATTCACACCGACCTTGGCCACGCAGGACTCAACCACCCTGTCCAGCTCACGCGTGAGCTCCTTCTCGTTGACGTCGTGTTGGTACATGCCGATGCCCATGCTTCGCACCGGTATCTTCACCAGCTCCGACAAGGGATCCAGTACACGGCGGCCGATGCTGACCGCCCCACGGTACATGATGTCGAGCGTGGGGAACTCCTCCTTGGCGATGTTAGAAACAGAGTACACACTCGCCCCGGCCTCGCTCACCACCGCGAACTCCACTGTCTCCCACCTCCTCTCCTTGATCACGCTAGCCACCAGCTCCGCGGTGCGCTGCGAGGCAGTCCCATTCCCAATGACAATGCGATTCAGCTGCTTCCCCTCCACTGCCTTCACTATGAATGCCCGCATCTTCGCATCATCCATGAGAGTGCAGGTGAAATGTAGGAGGACCGCCCCACCCTCGTCCAGTCCAACGCACTTGACACCATTGGCGAGGCCCGGGTCCATCGCGAGCAGCCTCGCGTGCGAGAGTGGCCTCTGCAGGAGCATGTGCTTCAGGTTGTGGGCAAACACCGCAATGGCATCTTGCTCAGCGCTCTTCCGGAGGTCGCGCTTGATGGTGTTGTGCGCGGCCTTGAGAAGGTGCTCGTAAGCGGCCTGGGTGGCAGCTCGGAGCATCCGCCGCTCGTAGTCGGTGCTGCCGGGTGCGCGCTGCTCACTCAGCCGAGCAGTGAGGCCTGGGAAGTGGGCGTGCAGCGGCGCCATGAAGATGCTGTGGCTCCTATCCCCAGCCACAAACTCCACCTTCAAGACGCCCTTCTCTTCACCACGCATCAGCGCCAGGAGGGCATGACTGCGTACATGCCGCACCAGCCACGATTTGCCATCATAGTGAGCAAACTTTTTCTTCAGCATGTCGAACTCATTGTCCTCCATCTCCTTGGCACGCTTCTTGCGTGCCTTGGCGATGACCTCGCTACGGATCGTGGTTGTGTCGCGACAGTATCCCAGCATGCGCTGTCGGGCCTCTTCACAACGCTGCAGCTCCTCCGCCAGGATGGCAGCGAAGAGACGCTCGCCATCCTCCACCCGACGCAGTGTCTCGCGAAGTTGTGGGACGGGGTCGGTGGTGTGCAGCAAAGCCGCAGCGGTGGGACCGAGGCCAGCCTCGCGGCCGCGTGAGGCAAGGCTGGTCTTGCGCTCCTTGTACGGCTCCCACGCGTCCTCGAGCTGGCTCAGGTGCACCATGCGCGCCAGTGCGCTGCGCAGCCCTGCCGTGAGGAGGCCGCGCTGCTCAAGGCTCTTGAGCATGAACTGGCGCCGCCGGTGCACCTCCGTCACCTCTGCCGCCGTGTCCATCACGTGCCGCAGGACATCCTCATCCAGGCGGCCGGTTTCATCCTTGCGGTAGCGCGCGAGGAAGGGCACCGTGGCACCGTGGCGCACCTGCTCCAACACATAGCCAACAGACTCCGCCGGGACGGAGAGGCGAGCGCCGACAAGTCGGTGCAGCTCCGCCGTAGCAAGGGCGCCCTCCTCTCGAGCGGCGGCGGCGCTGGCGGCCGACGATGGAGACGGTGAAGCTGATGGCATGTCCACGGACTGTGGCCTGGGGTGAGTCTGCTCAGCCGCAGCGGACGTCGCTGCAAAGCGCGCGAATAAGCAAAGCGTATTCGGTGTCACCCTTTCCTGCAGAAAGGTCACCAGGTGAAGCTGTCTCCGCACGCGTCCGCCAACGTATCTGTGAGGCAACAGAAGCGAAGGTGCGAGGGCAGCGGGAGTCGTAAGACCACACCAGCGCGGCAAACGGAGCTGCCTAGACTCGAGGATGAAGTAAGGACGTGTGACTGCGCGCAGGAGGGTGGCCGCGCGTTTCATGCAGGAACTGATGTACGGCCGTACAGGGAGAGAGAGTCGGTGACACGCACACACGCACTATATATATATATATGAACGACGTGGATGATCAGTTGGGTTATCAGCGTGCGTAGCGCATACACAACCCACGCGTCTCTGTACGTGTATGAGCGTACGTGCGTGAGTATCTGAAATGTGTATGGTATCCTGGCTGTGATTATTTCCTTTCTCAATAATAATAAAAACTTCCTCTCCTTCCTCTGCTAGAACCGTTGAGTGTTCTCTACCCCTCGCTCTTCCTCGGTACCCAGACTGGTGATTTGTAAGGCCTACTTCGCAGCGAAACCTGAGGAGCTCAGAGCACTGCGGTACACACCAGCACCTCTCATTTGAGAATAGAAGAACGTAATATACAGTGATAAGAAGAAGATATTGTTTTACAAATTTAAAAAAGGAAAAGAGCCATTCAATAGGGGAGCAAGAGGCAAATCTCAAATGAGGGGGGCGTCGGGGTACCGTTTCCGTAGGGGCGACAGTGGTCAAAGTAGGTTGGAAAGGACAGAGGCAGTTGTCGACCACATAAGGAGTGTATGTGTAGGTGTGCGTGTGTGCTGATTAATGAAGTTCTTCCTGAACATCTTGCGCTGTCCGACTTACATATTATCGTCCAACAACGCTCCTCCATCCCGGTATAACTGTCAAAGTGCTGTGTAGGTGTATAGTGGCATTTAGAATAAATTAAATAAAGTGTATGTGGGCTCACTCCTCATGGTGAGAGAGAAAGAAGCACCAGGTATGCTCGATTATAATACGTGGTGTCTCATGTATATATCGGCGTGTGTATTGGGGGGTGGGGGGGGAGGAAGAAGGGGGGAGAGGGAGGCATGCACACTCAACACAGGTGACCTTGAGGAAGCAACAACCGCAAAGAATAAAAAAAAACAACTGAACAGGCAGAAGAAAGAAAAAGGAGTAATGGCGCTGCTAATTTCACCTTGACGTTTCTCTCCTATCCCCACACTCCTCACTCACCAACACACACACACACCTCCGTACAGTATTGTTTTGGTAACACCAACGTACCCACATTCACATCCCTCTCTCTCTCTCCCCATCCCCAACGCGAAAACATCAGAAAGAAAGAGAAGGAGAGGGGAGAGAGAAAGTCCACTTCTTAGATCCATGAAGATCAGCCTGCGCAAGCAAACGGCATGTGGAGGAAAACGAAGGAGAAAAAAAAAAGATGGGGTGAAAGTAGGCGACCAACGAAAGCTCAGACAAGGGAGGTCTCATAAAGAAAGTTATACAGTGTATAAGCCGTTGCCCCGCTTGGCGAACAAGACGGGGGAGAGAGGGGATTTGATTGGTGGGGTGAGAAACCCTATACATTGGATAGTTTCACAACGCCACCCATACACAACCGCATGCATGCGTGCTGCTCATCAGTGAGCTATAAACATACAGATAAATAAATAAATAGACAAAAAAAGAGGGGGAGAGCGCACGCAGAAAGGTCACCCCCTGTTGGATTCACCGTGTGTGTGTGTGTGTATGAGAAAGAGATGTGTAATCACCTCCATAAAGTGGGAGGGAGGAGAGCCTCTACCTCCAACTTGGTACATGCTGGATGTAATGGATCAATGCTTGTCGCTACTCTTCTCCCGCAAGTACCCTACGATGCGCTGGATCCGTCCGAGGTCATCCCTGACCTCTCGGATAAACAACTCTGCCCTAAAGCGTCTGCCGTCTCGTCGCTCAGCCTCTACCTCCCTCTTGGAGCCAATCACGCGCTTCTTGCCGGTGCGCACGAATTGCTGCACAAAGCTGTCATGCCGCAGAGCCACACTTTCAGGCATGAGGATGCTAACATTCTTACCAACCACCTGGCTCCGCTCAAACTGGAAAAGCTTCTCTGCTGCAGCGTTGAACTTGAGTACGGTGCAGTTGATATCGATCATCACAACAGCGGTCGGGTCGTGCTCAATGATGCTGTCTGCCAGCTCAAGGCGGCTGTCCAACGCCCGCCGAGCGGACAGATCGCTAAGGAAGACAATGAAGTGCTGTGTGGTACGGCTTGCAGTATTCCCTGACGGCTGCATCGGGGAGGAGGAGGACTGGAGGCCGAGCTGCGGCAGCGGCGCACATCCGCCCTGCAAGTCCGGTAGACTAACCTCGCAGATGCGCAGCTCCAGTGGGACGGTGGACTGATCAGAGAGGCGGCACATGACGTCACGGCGCACCACTCGACTCCGCAGCTGTGATGTGATGCTGGTGGCGTCACCACTATCGCTGACATGACGACCACTCGCACTGACGACGGTGCTCAATGAGGTTTGCAGCTGCCCGCTGAGAGAGCAGCTGTGAGCGATGCGGATGGGTAGCACGCGCTCCTCCGCTGCTGGCTGGTGGGCCACCGCGACGTCCTTGGCGCCGACGGTGCTGAGAGAAGCTCCGATGCTCAGTACCGCATCTACGTTATCGTGCAAGGAGGAGATGGTAGACCCAAAGATGTCGCGGCCTCGTAAGTCTGGGTGGAGCTCCGCGTACCCCAGCAGCGCGACCGCGGACTTGTTTTGTGCCACCACGTGGTCATTGCCGTTCACCACAACGTATGGCTCATCCGAGATATCGCACAGGGCCTCCACAAACTCAGCGCACACGCGCGTAGCGTGGTCAGCAGCGGTGCTGCGCAGATGCAGCAGCAACAGGTCCTCCCCAACACGCTCCACCTCCATGTGGACGTGCAGTACTCCGCTTCCGACGTGCGTGCGGACATAGGTGGTGAAGCGGAGTCGACCGGAGCCAACCGTCGGGCCGCCACCATGGCGACCACCGAGACTGCTCGTGCCGAGAACGTTGTCGTCGTCCGAGGCCAAGAGCGAAACCTGATCAATAATTTCCGCATCGTCAAGCAGCGTACTGAGTGGCTGCCCGGCAAGCTCCGGCGAAGGCCACTTAAGAAGCTCCTCCGCGTGATAGTTGGCGCTGAGCACGCTCACCTCTCTCTGCAATGACACCCTGAGCTGCACCACAGCAGTGTCCACAAACTGTACAAGAGAGTTGTACCGTTGCTGTGCCCGTAGAACCTCCAAGGAGGCGCTGACATCCTGTAGCAAAAGGTACCACACTGTTTGCAGTCGCCGCGGCCCAGTGGCGTTGGTGTCCACGCGGCTGCACTCGCACACGCGAATGTCCACCTCACGCTGTCTGCCCGCTTTGGTAAGCACCTTCACCCCGCGGTGAGTGTGCTGACCGCCCTCCACCTCGCTATCATCGCTCCGCTTCAGCACGTCCTTGCGCGGCACCAGCACGGAGATGTTTTCACCCTGCAGCACGGACGACTCATAGCCGAGAAAGGCCTCCGCCAAGGCGTTCATCTCCAAGATGATCCCCTCACCGGACAACATGACGTAGGGCATCTGTAGCCCGCTTGTCACTGCGTCCGCCAGCATCTCCGCCTTCTCCGCCGCATAGTCGTCGCGGCGATCCATCACGTAGCAGACCAACTCGGCCCCCGCGTCCCCACTCTTGAGCGGGATCTCCTTCAAGTAGTAATCTACCGGGGCCACCTCCCCGTTCTTGAGTAGTGCCCTGCTCTGTGTCATCTGGTTAAGATTGAGGTGGAGACCCGCGGGGCGGGGCGTCGACTGGTGTCCATGGTGCTTGAGGCCACCAATTTCTGGCATCACCTTCTTCAGGCTTGCGCCAGCCATCTCTGCTGCTGTGTACCCAAAGAAGTCCACGGCTGCCGGCGAGAAGAATTGGATGACACCTGCCGAGCTCGTGACGATCAGTGGCACGGGGCTGTGCTCGGAGATGGACATGTTCATCTTGCGCTGCGTGTGCAAGTGGTTCACGTGCGTCATGTTCACAATGTACACGACATAGACGTGCTCCCGGCCGACCGAAATATTGCGGAAGTGGACCTCCGCATCGAAGGTGGAGCCGTCGCGCCGCCGAGCCTCTGTGGTGCGCTTGAAGTTCTTATTGCCAGAGCCGTCACGGGTGGCGTGAGAGAACCTAAAGTTGGCATTCCTGCGACCCGCCGATGCCATCTGCGACACATTCGACGACGCCTCCGTGGACGATGACAGCACATAGGGCAAGAGGGTGGAAATGTTCTGGCTAAGCAGCTGCTCCGGGTTCTCGTAGCCAAACTCGGTCGCGGTCATCCCATTCACACGCTCAATGACCCCATCATCGTCGACGATGAGCAGCGGGTCCTGGGAGAGGTCCATGGTCGCTACGAGGGCGTCGTTGGCGTACCCCACCTCTGAGCTGAGGGAGCAATCTATGAAGCAGCCAATGTACACAACCTCGTCTGCTGATTCACCCTCTCCCTGTACCTCATAGACACGCATGTGGGAGAGAAATATGGTGCCGTCGCTATGCTTGCATTCAACTGAGGACACCTTCCCCACGCGTGAACCCTCGCGGGTCTTAAGGAAGGAGCGAAGGAATCCGTCGTGCTGCGCGGCCAGGTCGTCACCCATCAGCACCGTCACATTGCGGCCAATCAGTGCCAGATGGTCCAAGTAGCCGAAGACGCGGCATAGAGCGCTGTTGCATGTGATGATGGTCCCCACAGAGTTGATGGCAATGAGGGGGAAAGGACTCAGCTCTGTGTAAATGGAGTATGACGCGTTTACAGCCTGCAGCTGCAGGGCCTCGCTGATATCATTAACGTACGCCATGAAGCGGGTTTTGTACTCGTCATGGTCCACCACAACAGCCGAAAGAGAGATTTCTGCGGCGAACTCATGTCCACTCTTGGTACGAGCTGTCATGCGCAGCAGGTGCCGTAAGTCGTGTTGGACGCGGCGGCTCTGACCGCTGATCGTTATGGACTCAACAGCATAGCGCGCCCGATCCTGCAGCTCATTGAGCAGCGCCGTGTCAGGGAGGATGGCATCGATGTGCTGGCCGAGGGCCTCCTTGCGACCCCATCCAAGCTTCGCCTCTGCAGCTGTGTTGAACTCTAGAATCCGTCCCTCAGAGCTGTATTCGATGAAGGGCACAGGCGAGAGGTTGACAATGTCATTGTTGTAATCTACAGCCGCCTTCACCACGTCGTCGTTGCGTACATCACTCACGTGGACGAGGTATAAACTTGGGAAGCCCTCTCGCGGTGCCTTCACCTCCTTCACAAGCACCCGCACCGGGATGATTGCGCGCTCGGATGTGACAACTTCACATCGCACATTGCAGTTAAGCTTCCTCGTAATGGACGTCGCGGTGGGACCTTCCGTGGCAAGGTCGTCATCTGAGTCTGGTCCACGGTCGTGACGCGCGAGGTCCGCCTTGTCAAAGATGAAGAACTGGTTGATGTTACTTCCCACAAGCTTGTCCATACCATGCTTCAGCATGCGCTCGGTTGCCTCGTTGCAGCGCGTGATGGAACCATCCGCCTCGATTGTGATGAGCGGAGATGCAGACAGCTCCATTGTGATCTTGTTGACGGCGAGCTGTCGCTCCATGCGAATGTCCTTGGTGAGGTTCCGCATAAAGCCAACGAATGTAACATTCCCGGCGGTATCTCGCACCTCCTGCACACGTAGCTCGACGGTGAAGTAGGATCCATCCTTGCGACGGGCCCGGAACCGATTCGTGCCACCCACCACTGTGCTCACGCCCACAACCTGGTAGCGCGCCAGGTACTCATCGTGCTTCGCGGCCACCTCCGGAGGAGCCAGGATCTTCACATTCTGACGGAGCAGCTCCTCGCGTGCGTAGCCGAACTCCACAAGTGTGCTCCGATTCACACGCTGGATGATGCCAGCGGCGTCGATGACCACCAGTGCATCGCGGTGATTCTCCGCGGCTACCTCGTCCGCATTTAGTGCGTTCTCAAGTGAGCGCTGGCCCGCGAGCTCCTGGAAGAAGCCCACGACGGCGCCGTGTTGTGCGCTCGAGGTCCTCACCTCCTGCAGTGACAACAGCATCGGGACGAGATGACCATCCTTGTGCCGCCCCATCACCTCACGGTCAAGTATGGGCACGACGCGCTTATCCCAGGAGGAGCGGTACCGCTCCATGTACTCGTCGTGGCGATCCGCGATGGTCTCTGGCATCAACATCTTGCAGTTATTGTGTACAACCTCCATGGAGGTGTAACCAAATGCGCGCTCGGCGGCCTTTGAGAAGAGCATCACCTTGCCGAATAAGTCCGTGCAAATGATAGGCACGATAGATGTCTCGAAAATGGCATTGCTGAAGTGGATCGACTCCTCCAGCGCCGCGTCGTCACTCAAATCGCGGGTGAAGCCGAGGTAGGTACACAGATTGTCAACGTAAATTTCCTTCACCCGTATCTCCATCGGGAACTCGTGTCCATTCTTCCGCAGCCCCCGCGTGCGCGTGACGTTGTCAATAACACGCTTTTGCTTCGTACGCAGATACGTCGCGAGGTACCCGTCGTGGCGAATGGCGATATCTTCGGGCATGAGTATCTTCACGTTCTGGTCAATTACATCTGTGGCAGAGCGGCCAAAGCACTCCTCGGCAGCACGATTGAAGCGGAGAATGGTGCCGAGAGAGTCAATGGCGATCATTGGCAGTGTGGCGTGTTGGAGAATAAACTGGCTCAGCTCCTCCTCGCGCTGCCGTCTAACACGGTCCTCGATGACTTCGACGAAGCCGATGAAGGCCCTAGTGCCGTTGCCGCGGCGAATTTCGTGGACTGTCAAACGCATCGCGAAAAGCTCACCATTCTTACGGCGGCCGTGCAACTCGCGATCGCGGAAAATCTGGCGGTTGACTGGGGTACCTTTCTGAATGTACTTTGCAAGGAACTCATCGTGGCGGACGCCGATGTGGTCAGACATAAGCATAGAGACGTTGTTGCCCAGCACCTCCGCCGCCGCGAAGCCGAACGCCTCCTCGGCATGGTGGTTGAACTTGATCATGATGCCGCTTTGGGTGATACCAATACATGGGACAGTGATCTCATCCGCACCGATGGAGTTGCGGCTGTGAAGGTGTTTCCGCCTGCCATTATCGCCGGACCCATCAGCCATGTACTCCCGGATCGCCGGGGTACTCTCGCGAACCTCAACCGGGATGAACTTAATCAGCATGCGGTAGCCAGACCCCTCCATGTACTGCCTGCGGGCCATTGGAAAAAGCATGAACAAGCCCACCCCCAGCACTATCAATAGCATGAGCGCTGAGAGCACCACCTCCACAATCAGGAAAGTTTTCATTTTCGTCTCCAGTACTTTGAGGAGCATGTGTGATGCCTCGTCGAGCCCGCGGAGCAGCGGCATCACCATGTTTCGAAGTGTGTTCAGCTGCGTGTACGCATCCGCGGTGTCAAATGTATCGGCCAGATCTAAGGTCTGCTGCATCCAACTGGCGAGCGCATTCTCCACGCCGCTGGGAAAGGTCCATGTGGTTTCATTGTGTCGACTCATGTTGCCACCCATAGCGTCGGCGGGGTTGAAACCGTAGCGGAACTGAGGGGAGAGCAACACGTCAGGGCCCTGCATGAAGTCACCGAAGCTGCTATCCAACTGGAAAATATTCCAGCGTCCACCAATGAGTAACATGCGTAAGTTGTCCAGAGCACCCCAGTTCTGGTAGATCGCCAGGCTCGACTGGCTTCCAGTCTTACTCCCAGCCGCCCACATCTCCCCGGCGACCATGCCAGAAGCCACGTAGAGGCTGCGCGCGTTCATGTAGTCGACCATGTCACTGTAAGCCCGCTTCCCCTGAAGGTCCGCCAGACTCACCGCAAAAATCGCCGCCAGGACGCACAGAACCACCAAAAGCAAAATCCACACCTGATTCATAGTATACAGTACAGGGTGTTTGTCCTTGGTGGTGCGGCGGAGCTGACACCTCAGGTGTGTGTGCTGCTGAAAGAAGAGTACCACCAGCAGCGCGACCGCCACCACCCCTACTGCCGACGCCGCGATGCTGAGGTAGACGCACACCAGCACCTTTCCCCGCTCGCTGGCGATGGCGGCGCTGGCGCTGCTGTAGTAAGTAGTGTAGGCGTTGCTCGCGATAGAGCTGATCTCCTGAATCATGTCCATCATTCGAGCGTTGCTGACCACATCGCGCCCCATGAGCACAAGTAAGTCCACCGGCTTCTGGAGGTCCACGGCGCTGGTGGTGTAGCGCAGGGGCATGGAGGGGTACTTGACGCGCACATCCATCGCGTCCGGCTCCGTGTTGAAATTCCAGCTGAAGTGCGCAAGCTCGTGCGGGACGTTGCCAGAGGCCTTGCCAGTAAGTGCTAAGCTGATGTTTACCAGGTAGAGGGTTTTTTTCATGAGGTATGAAATTCGTGTTCGCGAGGCCTTCGTCGGGAGCTGGTCCAGAAACCTATGCCACCATACATTAGTGGAAATGTAGTCGAAAAACTGAAGCACCTCCAAACCATCGACATTGGCTCCCTGTTGGGTAATGACGCTGGCCATGACAATGGGTCGCATAAGACTTTTCATCGTCAGCGCCTCCTGGCTCATACTGACGATGTGCTGACGCCGCACGGCTCCAAGCGTATCCAGTCTCTTGAACGACAATGCGGAGGTCACAATGCAGATGACCAAGCACGCCAAAATGGTCACTGCAATGATAGAGTTGCACACCCCACAGTAGATCTTGCCATAGCGGAAAAACACGACGATGTACATGATAAAGAAGAGCACAAAGGCAGCACAGGAAACAGCAAGTAGCGCCACTTCCATATGCTTGCTAGTATCGTTGATCGAGCGCCCATACGCCACATCCAGCACATTGGTTGTGGTGCTGTTGAGCACACGCAGGACGTTCGAGACGCGGGCGAGAAACTTGGAGTCCGACGCGCCAAACATACTAGTTCGGGCGCTTTCGCCAATCGGATCGACAGGGGCAGTTTGCGTGGCGGGGTCGTACTCGGAGATTACCATCGATGGGTTACCTGTAAAAATGGCGGTCAAGGTCGACAGATCCGAGAACCCCTCGACCCGCTCCGCCAAGAGGCGCAGCCCCTGCACTTCTGTCACAGTAGGCTGATAGGTCATCACTCTGGGTAATATGTCGCGAATACTCTGGATCCCCACGCTCCACGACGCTGACTGCGACGCCACGCCTGTTGCGAAGAAACAGGCAACCATGTAGGAGGAGCGCAAGAACTCCTGCTGGACCTCGTTGTAGATAAGCGTGCGTGAGAGACTGTCCCGCAGAGCGCTGGTGTCGTTCAGGATGAGCGGGCACATGTACACCGACATTACCAGCAGAGCCACCATCGTCAATGACACAAGAAAGATATAGGCATACTCGGACAAAAACAACGTGCGGCCGCTTTTCGCGAGGTCGACCGACATCCCTTCGCCGCTTCCCCCCGTGCGCGCCACAGTGCCATCCTCTCCCCCGCCGGCCCCCTCCACACCCGCACCCGTGGAGGAGGCGGATGCGACGACGCCCTTCGTGCCATCCACTCCGACCTGCTGCTGTTGTTTCTTCTTGCGCCGCTGACCTGAGGCGCCGCCCGCGTGCTGCTTATCAGCCAGCAGGGCGCGGGACTCATCCCCTCCACTCTCGCTGGAGCTGCTCTCGTCGTCGGAGTCTGACTCGCTGAGGGAACCACCCGCCATCACCTTCCCTTCTATCACGCTCGTATCGAGACCCGTGCCATCCAGCTTGCCGCTTGTCTCGGGGCTCCTGATGTGGTGGCCGCCCCCTCGCTCCGTGTCGTGGCCAGTCACATCCGCCACCTCCTGCAGCCGCAGTAGCGAGGCGTCCTCTTCAGCTGCATCACCCCGGTCAAACTGCTCAACGCGCGACTTCGAGATAGACGCAATTTCCTGCAGCTTGCGACGCGGAATGAGGGCGAGGAACGAGATGATGTCATCCTGCAGCTTTTCCACGGGACTCGACATGGAGGATATCTCAGCGTAGAGGATGATGAAGAGGACCCCCAGCCCAAAGAGGACTGAGATCACGTAGGTCATGGTGTTGCACTCCTCCACGTACCACTGCTTGCAGGTGAGCACGCTGGCGTTGAAGGAGTTCAACGCCCACACACGCGTGTTGCTGTCAAAGAGCCGTGCCTTCGCTGCACCCACCACAAAAACGCTCAGCGCTGTCTTCAGCGTCTCCGAGCTAGCGATAGAGCCGGGAAGTGCGTTCAGGAACTGCGCGTACTCATAACCCAGGCCAAGGAAAGAATGCACCAGAAAATCGGGCGTTGTGCTGTCAGCGTAGGCGGAGCCGATCACAAGATTTGACGTCCAGAACCGTTCGCGATGGCCGGTGGTGGACTTTGGCAAGGTGTAAGTCAAGTAGTTGTGGATAGAGAGGAAGTCGGTCGAGATGCTATCCAGCTGGCGCAGCCGTGTGCCACTGGTCTGGTAGGTGGGCTTGGCGCCGGCTCTTATGGTACTCCAATACTGCATCGCAAGCAGGTCGCCGATAAAACGCAGTGAGCGAGCAGAGCCACTGTACTCCACGCTTCTCAGAGCTTTCTGGCGCCGTACGTAGCTGATCGCGGTGGCTGCCACCATACCAGCTGCGATGAGTGCGATGAGCGTCATCACGATGGCCTTGCTCACATTCTGGCCGTTCATGCTGATACCAAAAATGCTATTCCCCGATTCCGTCGAGACCGTCGTTGTAATTAGGTCACGCTGGCTGGACGTCTGGTGTTGTTGCTGTTTGCGCTTAGAGTGGCGCCCGCGCTGGAGCTTGCGCTCCTCCATCTCCTGCTTCGCAAACGACCGCAGACGCTCACTCCGCTCAGGTTGCAACATCACCTGCTCCAGGAAGTCTGCGTACTTGAGGAGAAGCTCCCGGTCGGTGGTTTGATGCTGAAGTGCCTTTACAAACATCTCATTCGTTTCCTCGCGTTTGCGCGCGATGGTGGAGTACGTAGAGAGGAGCTGGCTGCGGTCCTGGTGTGTGATAAGCTTATTCCAGAACTGGTGCAAACTAACAAGAATCTCCTTGTGGGCTCGCTTCGCCTCCTCGCAGGCGCGCTGATACTCCGCATCGCGCAGGTGGAGCTCCATCCTCAGCTGGGCGAGCAGGCGGTAGGCACGGTAGCGAGTGGGGAAGGCACAGGCCATTGTGTTGGTCCTCTCACACTGCACAAGGGCCAAGCTCGCCTTGCTCGTGAAGCTGCTGATCATAGCGGCAAAGGAGAGTATGATACTGGCGCTGTCTTGGAAGCGGAGGAGGCCCTTGGTGAAGATGCGGGCGCCGAGGTGAAGCATCTCGGAGGTGACAAGACGCCCCGTGAGACTCTCAACATTGCCAAGAAACCGCGTGGAGACCTCAACGTCGGTGAACAAGTAGACGCGAGTGAGGTATGGAGTCTCGAGACTGATCGCCGACTGCCCCTCCGAGAAGGCGCCGTCGGCCACCTCCGTGCACAGGTCAGCAGTGGCTTGATAGGCAACGTCGTATTCTGGAAGGCCCTTGGGGAAGACGCACGTGTATTGGTCCGGGTAGGGTGCTGAGGAGTCCAACAGCTGCGGCAGGGACTTAATCAGCTCCCTGTTCACACGCACGTCCGCGAGCCACCAGCCGATGACCGGGAAGATCACCACAAAGGCCACGAGGATCAACCCATCAATGTCCATGTCGGCGGCCGGGCTGAGCTCGCGGTCGTCTAGTGTGGATGGCGTCAATGAGCCCATGGCGGAGAAGAACACCATGAGCGCGGTCACGGCCTGCAGCATGAAGGCAATGGTGAAGAGGCGCGTGGTGGTCTGGTGTATGTAGGGAAGCAGAAACACGTACGATATGACCATGAGCAGCGCCGAAACGCACGCGTACATGGGAAACCATGTGTACATGGCAGGGCTGGTGCTGGACAGGAAGACGTGAAACAAGACGCACGAGAGCACGCGCCAGGTGTTGTAGGAGAGGTCGTTGAGGTAGTGTTTGCGGGCGAGGGGGTGAGCACTGTGGTAATCCTCTTGGAAGAGCGTCGCCTCGGACATGTACGTGATGACACTTACCACGATGAAGGCGAAGATCGCCACAATGAAGGGCCCCAGTACAGTGGGCCCGTAGCACTTCTGGTCTGGGAACACCCAGAGATGGGAGTCCACGCAGACTAAGTTGGCAAGTAAGCCTTGAAGAATTGGTATGAATAATATCGACGTCACACTGTGCAAGAGCGCGCGTAGCAGCACCAGCCCCATCCTATCCCGCGCTGGCGCTACGTGGGAAACCGTTACCCAGATGAGGGCAACTGCGAGGCCAAATACCGCAGCCACCATAATGCAGAACATAGGCAGGTACTTTGCCCATGTGATGGAGGATATGAACGCGGAGTCCCAGAAGGGTAGGTGGAAGGCGTACACGACGTAGCTGAACGCGTGGAGGGTTTCACCGTGCATTTGGTGCGGGTTGAGCACAAAAGCCAGTATCTGAATGAACTGGATGAACATGCCTGCGTAAGTAAGGACATGATGGTAGCTGCTCTCCAGCGCCATAAGCATGGGAAAAATAGGAAAGCTGGAGTAGAAAAACCTTGAGCCGACTCTGGACCGTGTGGAGCTGCTGGTCCTCTGGCTCGAGGCCATACTGTTGGTTTCAGACATGGCCGACTAGTGGGATAGTGGGTGACTGTTGTGCACTGTATGTACCTATTTACAAGTGTATGCACGTGCGCGCACACACACACAAAAGAGGGAAAAAATACACACACACACACACGTGTGCGTGCACGGAGGATAGTAGTAATATATAAAAAAAATTGAGAAAATTACTGTGTGTGGTGTATCGCAAGCCGTTCCACCTCACTGCGGCAAGGGGAGAGGATGACACCGAGCAGAGAAGAAAACGAACGCTTATCGATATCACTGCGTCCCTCTCCTCTCTCTACTCTTTTCTTTTTTCTCCCCTCAAGCAAAAACTTTTATTGGAAAGAGGGACCTGTGTCGTGACGGACGTCGTTGACTCGGCGACGCGCCACCTACACGAATCTATATATATGTAGAACAGACCTAACCCAGGTGGGATGCAAACGAGTAAAGAATGGGGGGATAGGAAAGGCATGTATGCTTTCAGTTGCATGAATAAGAGAAGGAAGGCTATTTCGCTAACAATAGGCTGCCTCTACAGAAATCAGTACACTGTGCATACTGAGTTTGTTTCTCGTGTGTATGCAGTGTCTTGATGATGCGTGTTTGAGTGTTAAGAGGGGCTTTCTTTATCCTTATGCCCTGAGCTGGAGCGCGCTCAGTTGAGCTCCTCAGTGTTTACGGTGCCGCACCTTGGGCAATGGCATCAAGGTCCAGCAGGTCCATGCCCAACACGTCCAGCTGAATGATGTCTGTCCTCGCGTTAAGCAGCTCACCAAGATTCGGTGTTGTCCGGCCAAGATCGCCATGGACAAACTCCTTGACATACGTGCCGGCCTGGGTCTCCACGTCCAGCAGAAACCAGTGCTCGTTCACCGGTGTCAACTTCATCGAGTGGATGATACGCGGTCGGGCCAGAAGTGAGCGACGGTGCAGAACGCGCAGAGGAGTTCTCTGAGTAATAGGCAGGTTCCTCACCGAGTTGACGGCGTTGAAGTGGGGGTCGTTCGCGGGATCTTGGATAGCACGGCTACTCCACACAACACACCGGTACCGCTTCACCTTGCTCTCCGAATGTCGCGCAAGGCGCACGGTGATGCCGACGTCTGTCCTGCGCAGGTCACTGACCTCGACACTTCCTCCCTCACTCTCGTTGATGGCTTCCTCCATGGCGCGGAGGTCAGCGTCACTAAAGTGCTCTCGAGAGGGTGACACCAGCTCCAACACAAAAGGCCTCCCAGTTCCCAGCATGCGGACGTCCACATCCTCACGCCCTGCGCTGTGGAACTTGTAGCGGCCGTACCCAAACACCAGCTCTGCAGCTACCGCCGATGGCGCAACATTCTGTGGTAGTGACGACGGAGCCTCAGTCGCCGCTGGAACGCTGTCGCCACCATTACCAGGAGTAGCGACGGCGCGTCCGATTGGTGGCGCCGAAACCACCGCAGCGCTGACTCCCTCGGGAAAAAAGAAGGGTAGCACCGGGTTGGCGATGATCTCTTGCAAAGAAAAGGTGCCAATGCGGGTCCCGGCGTTGAACCATGGCGACTGCGAGAGGTTGCGCACCATCTTTTGGTAGTTTCCAATGAGATAAATATTGGCGTGCGTGACAATGCTGGACAGTGTCGCGGCCTCGCGCTGCTTATGGCGTGTGTCCGCACCCATCGAGGGTGCCCAGCCAATCTCATCCAAGTAGGGCAACACATAGTCGTAGAGGACCCCGTAGTTGAGCACCGTGCTGGTGCGATTGCTACAGTATTGCTGGGGAAGGCGATTGCTCGTGATGAGGGCCTCGGTTGGATAGTGGCGGCAGTACACATCAGCGACAACGCTGTCATTGTTGAGGCTGTACGAAAACCCCTGCAGGGAGGTGGTTAGCGAGGATTGGGGTGCGTCCTCGTCCACGCCTAGCCGCTGCTTTTTAAGAGCTGGCTCGCTGGTCTCACTGCCCATTAGTTCCTCCATGGCGGCTGTGTAGGTGTCAAACCCAAGCAGGTGGGCCCCCTTGGAGCCCACTACATCGGCGTGCGAGCGCAGCAAATACTGCAGCACACGCGCACGCAGGTCGCTCATGTAGAACTCCTTGAAATTAGAGAGCTCCTCGGGAACAATCGCCCCCGGCTCCGGACGCTCAGTCATTGTTCCCTTATTGTCGTAGTAGCGCGTGGCTGCAGCCAACCACGTGAAGGTGAAGGAGCGGTTCACGTTGACGTTGATGGAAATGCCACGTGAGTCGGCGTAGGGGCTGCTCCGCACCTGCACAGCGACCGTAGGGGCGTGCACCAGGTCGAGGAACTGGTAGAGCCCCTGACAAGCAACACAGAGCCACGTCACGTGATATCGCGGGGCGCCCTCCCCGGCCAGCATCCCGTTGGATGTGTTCCGTCGGTTCGTTGCCGCCGCTGCCTCCCGGCTTTCCAGCGGGGGCTGGAGCGGCAGCAGTGGTGCCGCCGTGAAGCGACGCGCACTCCGCCGCGACTCATGAACAATACTAAATCGTGGGTGGTGGCGATCATCGACAAGGGGCTCGTCGCTGGGCAGATCAGTATGTGTGTGGTCCGCATCTACTAGCAACTGCTGCATGGATGGGGGTGCCCCATAGCGAAACAAAATGGACATCCGCAGCGCACATGAATAGCACAGCGCCTCCTTATGCACGTGTGCCGCCGCTTCCGTCTCGACAGCATCCATTAGTTCCTCCGCCATGGCTCCCTCTGGTGTTCGTGCGTGTGTGTATGTGTGAGTATGTGTCTGTGTGTGGGTGGGTATACCACTGGAGCTCTCCTATCATAAAGAACAAAGGAGAAGAGAGTAATGATTCAACTAGGCTAAGGTATACCCTTGTGTTACACAATGCACCCTACGAATGTCCGATAAAGAGGGGAGGAAGGCTGGGATACTGGTATGCGAACGCCACCTTTACCCACGCGTATCTTGTGAAATGAATCGTAGCAAGTGAGCTTTATTTCATGGTGTGCACTGACACTGCTTCACCGCCCTTAACTGTTATTAATGTTGTTGCTGTTTGAGCTCTCTGTAATATATATTTATATATATGCTGGTTGGTTTGTACGTTTTAGGAAATGAACAAAAATGGAACAATAGCAGACAAACCCCGGGACCACGCGGGAGCTAACCTCTGGGCCCCTAATAACCACAACGATTATATATATATGTGTAAAATAATTTCATTACAGCAGCCCCTACCCCATGACCGCCACCACCACCCACACATCCCACTAGGATGGCAGATACGCATTACGTTAACCGTATGGGCCCGCTTCGGCGAATTGTGTTGTTTTGTTTTGCTATGCCTGTTGGTTTGCTTTTACATTTCTGTACAACATGTATCTCAGCGCATCAACTCTACGCTGTGATCAGGGGTAGAAAAGAGAGCGCTTAGACTGCTACCAGCAGGCCCCCTTGCCAAGAGTCCCTCACTATAGCCATCACCGCCATCTCAGTCTGTGTGCTCCGCCTCCACAACGGTTACAATTCTCCCAGGGAAGCTCTTCCTCCGGAGAGTGAAGCAGTACACACACGACACCAGGACACACCCACCAAACACCGCGCCGCAGAGGATCGCGGTCATCTTGTCCTTGGTCATGGCCACCACCGTGAGTACTGCAAAGGTGGCCAGTGAGACAATATACACCGCGTAGAGCCAGAAACCCTCCAGCGGAACTCGGAAGGGTCTGTGCAGATGTGGGAATACCTTCCGGAAGTGGAGGAAGGTGATGTACACGACAATGACGCGGAGACCGTAGAGAAACTGGTCGACCTTCACGAGAGGGCCAAAGTCGAGCAGTGTGGAAAAGAGCGCCGTGAGCAGCGAGTTGGCGATGAGGGTCCAGTGATACGTGCCGAACCGCTTGTTGCGCTTACCGAACAGGTCGCACACCACGCTTGGGAACGCGTCGGTCAAGGCCATGCCAGAGATCATCCGTGAGGTGGTGCATAGTGCTGAGAGCGTGAGCCCAAATGCGGAGCAAATGCTGCCAGCAACCATCAGTACCTTCAGGGGCATCCCACCCACCTTGTGTGCCACCTCCGCCCAGAACCCAGTCTCCCACGCTGAGAAGTCGACGTTAGCAAACCTATCCGGATTCTGCACACTGATGCCGGAGAGAATCGGTGGGATGTACGTGATGAACGCAAGGCCGAGGAGTGGAACCAGTGCGTTGATGAGGGTGTGCTGCGGGTCAGCGATGTCCTCCGCGAGTGCGCCAGCCTGCTCGAGACCCGACAAGTTCCATGACACCGTGGTGAAAAAGGTCGCCCAGTCCACTTTCGACGGAATAAAACTGATCGCGCGCCAGTTGAGGTAGAACCCAGAACCCAGTAGTTGAATAAAGAACAATAACGCGAAAGGGGCCACGGTGATGATGGTGAGTATGATACTGGCGACACCCACAGCCTCTACCCCCACCAGGTTCAGAACGCAGGTGAGCGCGATCATACCGACGCGGAAAAGAGAGGTGTGGACTCTATTGCACTTGATCGTAGTGCACGCGTACTCGGAGAATAGAACCGGGTAGAGCGCGTTGTCGACAAAAGTGAGCAGCAGCGAGAGCAGCACCATTGTCATGTATACGATGCGATGGAATGAGACGTTGATCCACATCAAGAAGCCGGCGTTGGAGGGGACAGCGGATGCCAACTCTGCCACCACTAACGCTGTCGGCATCCCCATCACCACAGGAATTAACACAATAGATATGAGCGTGAGCAATGGACCACCGCCCATGACAGATTCCTCGATGCCATAGGCCCCAGCGATGGTGAACATGTACATGAGGCCAGTGACCATTAGTGCCGACATCGCCCGTTTGGTTAGAGGGCGCTCTATGCCAGGCATCGGCGTGTCCACTGAGTAGGTGTCATTCGGGGTTGAGGCATCGCCATCACTGCATTGTTGGCCCGAGGCTTGCTCAGCTTGTGGGACGTACAAGTGGCTGCGCGGCGGCTGTTCAAAATACTGACTAACGGTTGGCATCATCCATTATACACCACTGCTAATGTGTGTGCTAGCACCTGCGCCTTCAGAGGGTTGGATCTGCTTCACTGTAATCGTGCAGGCTGGTTTTCGCGGTAAGGAGAGAGCGGGAGAGGAGGAGGAGAAAGAGAGGGGGGGAAGACCCACAGGCTGAGTGAGAAATTGCTTTGCTGTTGCTGACCTGCTTGCAGTAGTTATGGCGTAAGGGGGAAGAATGGAATAGAAAAAAGAAAGGGGAGAGAGCAAAGTGGATGGGGGGTGTATCGTGCTAGCACTCGCATAAACACGCATGGAGAGGAGGGGAGGGTGCAATGCTACAAAAAGGAGCACCCATATAGAGGTAAAACATAAATGAGAAGCTGGAGATAGACTGCCCTTTCCCGTGGCATCGTCACAACAAAACGAGCGACCAAAATGGAGAGGAAGGCTCTTATATTGAGTATAATTCCATACCCCCCCCCCCCCTTCCTATTTCGCTGGCTGGATAGACGCACGCACGCGCGATCAAATATATATATATATAGTATCTCCTCTCCTCGTTGGCAATAGTTGGTATTGTATGTTCGCTTCCTTTTCAAAGGAAATAATAAAAGAACGAGAGAGGAGCAAGCGCGTGCATGATGCACTAAGGTAATACAATCCCACCCGTACTAAGCAACACGGACCTATTGCAGAGTAGAAATCAACAAGGTGAGGGGGAAAGCGCCTCAACTCCCCACCCACCCATGCTCTCTCTCACTCTGTAATACATTGGCAAGACATTCACATGTGCCCATGCAACTATGTGTATATCTAAAAAGAGGGAGGGCGAGGGGAGAAACACGTGAAGAGAGACGATTCGATACGAAGAAAGGGCGAAGAGGGTATAGTGTGCCGCAACCTCCATGATCGCTTCATATAGTTGGTACTTGCTGTTAGTGCAACTAGTGATGGTGTCCCCTATAAATCCATCAGTGAGGTCGCCCCCTCCGTCATGAATGGATGGCTCAGGATCTGAGCGCATGTAGGCCGCTCAAAGGGATCCTCAGTCAAGCACTGGCGGATCAAATCGCAAAGAGATGGAGAGTATCCATTTCCCTCAAGCTCCTCCAGCACGGGTCCGAATGAAGCATGAAAATCTCTCTCTGCTGTGCCGCTCTCTAAACCAGCGTCCCTTCTGCTAGCCTCCTCGTCGCCGCCATGGCGGAAAAGATATCCCATCTCGTACTTTTTACGAAAGCCGTGGATAATAATGATTGGGTGAACAGCCTCCATTTGATTCCACGGCACGTGGCCAGTTGCCAGAACAAATATCGTGACCCCAAGAGACCAGATATCATTTGTTGTGCTGTTGTCCACGCACAGGCAGCTCTCAGGGGACATGAAGATGGCTGTGCCGGCGTGCCCTTTCCGTGCGGTGTCGCCAAGCACCTGTGCTGATGGTGAGCAGAGTGTGGAACGCAGTGAATCAGGTGGGGCCGCGTAGAAAGCCGAAGAAAAGTCTACCAGCTTGTATCTGTATGCCCGCGCCCCTAGTGAAGCGAAATCATCGCCACCGGAGGCGCCATGGCCAGTCGTGGCAGGGACGTCAAAGAGGGGTGTGACCGTCAGAGGAAACGCAGCAATGTTCTGCGGCTTCACGTCATTGTGCACCACGCCGGCCTCCGTGTGTAGGTAACGTAGTGCAGGGACAATGTTTGCAAGGACATGGCGTATTTCATCATTGTTGAGTCTCTCGCGACGTTTCAGCACCTCAGAGAGGGAGCCGTACGGTGAGTACTCGAGAGCAAAGTCGTTTTGAAGAGTTGGGATAACGCTGTCCACACCGTGGAGGTCCACTTTAAGCTCCCCGCTGCAGAAGCAGTGGGTGATGTTGGGATGAAACACCTGAGAGCGTATCGTGAATTGGGTGATTATGTGAGACAGGGTCTCCAGGTTTCTGGGCTCTATGAGCACTCTCTTGATCGCCACGGGGATGTCAAAGTTGCTCTCCATAGGTGGCTGCGCTGGGTCAAATGGAGATGTGAACAGGCGTCCACTGTACACCGTCGCAATAGATCCTCTTCCGATCACTCTGTAGTTGTGCTGCAGGATGACCTCTGTGCCCTGGAACACGCCGAAGGACTGTGTGACACCAGGGAACGTGTCCAGCGATGCATGTGCCGCAGGCGTCGGTGCATCGAGCTGGGAGTGAACATTCTCGCCCACTTCCATGGGTTCTCTCGGTGCTGGGTGAGCGATGCCGCTTACACTAATAATATCAGAGCAGTCAGAATCTGGCATGAAGGTGAACAGCGTGCTATGCGTCCAGTCCTCCAGATCATTGGAAGCGCCTCGTGTCGCTGTGCCGCTGCGGTGGGAGAAGACGGTGGCATTGGTAGTGCAAGTGGCAGTCGCCGATTCCGCCTCTGCCTCGAGCGGCTCGCACTGACCAAAGCTAGTGTAGGACAAAGAGCACTGGAGATGGGGAGTCGTTTCATCTCTGACGTGTGTCTCCAGTTCCATTAGAGTCTTGAGAAGAGTGGTAAAGGTTGTCCTACGGCACTCCTCTAAGCAATTTTCACCGGGGCCTTCCCCAGTAAGCACTTGATCCATTCTATTGCCTCCTTCTCTCTCCACGAACAGGGAGGGTGTTTAGATGCTCAATGAGTCACACCCACACACGCCTCCATTACAGCAATGGAAAATAGAAAATAAATAAATGAACAGAAAGAAAGACTGATAAGGAGCAGTAGTCCATAGTGATGATAGAGACGATATCACAGAGAAGGGATTAAGAAAGCCCTCTGATAGCACAGGATGAATGGAGAGTGTACGGTGTACGCACAGAGACACTCCGCGGCCTCCCTCCTTCCATGCGTCATCTCGGGGGTAGGGCGTCTTGAAAGCGCTCAATTTCACGCATGCGAGTGGCAGAGTATGATAACACAGAGAAGAAACGGCTGTCGGGGCTAAGAAAAAAAAAAGAAAATGAAAGACCCGCCGAGCAACGTACTCGTTTCACTATTCCCTGTCACTCAAAGGTCGCTGGATAATACTGGAAAGCTATACAATCGTATGGGAATGCTATCTAACTACTGCTATTCCAGCTACTAACGCTGTCCATATGGGGGGAAGGAGGCCACACATACACACACGCAATCCTAGGTGAATTGGCAAGTGTGGCTCACTATTGACTACTGCTAAACACGCTTCTACTCTACCCAGCGCTTCGCACCAGACATGTTAGGAACGGTCCACCCATCCTGGTACTGCCAAAAGTGATGCGGGGAGCCACCAGCATTTCCGAAGAAGTGATGATTAGGCGTGCCAGGGGGAACCTCCTTCATGAAGGGAAGGTTGATCCCGAACGTTAGATCGTAGGCCACGCACAGGATGAAGAGTAGCACTGAAGACCTATAGAAGAGCCACTCAAAGGGGATCTGGAAGGGCCAGCCTAGTGCGTATTTGGTAAGGTAGAACCCACCAGCTATTGGGGCAGTGGAGATCTGCTTGGGATGCTCTCGGTATGGGAAGGTGCGCTTAGGCACTCCATTAGGATAGAGTGCCTTGACGTCGAGGCCACTCAGCCGCTTGAGTGAGCTTCGCAGCATATCCTCAAAATTCTCCGGTGTGGGTGTGTGTGTAGGTGGTCTGGAATCCAACAAGTGGGAAGCCCAATATACCGAGCGATGAAGGAAAGGTTAGAGAGGGAAAAGACGCACCGTAAGACAGTAACAAGTGAATATAGGAGAGCAGTAGTCAGCTTCGTAAGTTGAAAAAGGCATGAACTGTCTAATACCTATAGGTAGGGATGGGGATATAAATTTGCGGAGCAACGTCTGAACCTACTCCACATCGCCCCCTTCTAGACTGGTGTGGGATTGAAGAACATGCGCCAAACGCAACATAACCGCGGTTGCCGGTTGGAAGGGCCTCATGTCCCATGAATTTCGAAAGAGTAACGACATGCGCGTGTGTATGTTACCTTCGCGATACTCTACATTGTACGTGACGTGGAAAAAAGAGAGGCTTGTTTACATCTGCGCCTGAGCGCGCAACACCTTCTTCCCTCTGACCTCCTCCTTCCGCATCTCAAGCACCCGTTTCACAATCTCGGGATTCTCAATCGGCTCCGCCTCGCCGCCCTCTACCATTGCATCCCTCCCACCAAGGATATCCTCGGCGTAGTTGAAGCAGTCCTCCGCCTTGTTGAGCTCCTCCATCAGGAGGGCACATATCCCTAGGTTAAGTACTACGTTCACGTCAGCTGCCAATCGATTTTCCTCCGGGGTAGAGTCAATTAATGAGCTAAAGTCCTCCACCGCATCACTCAAGTGCTTCCGGATCCTTGCCTGGCCCTCCTCGTTCGTTAGCTGGGCAAGCACCTGCTGCTTGATGTCCGCATAGGTATCCTGGGGTAGCGCGGGCCCCCTCTTGCCTGCGTCCACTGGAGCGGCCATCGCGGCGGGGGCGACCGGCGACGCCGCGGCGCCCGCGCACTCCTCCTTGTCAAGGTCCGCGGCGGAAAGTATGGCCTTCTCTGCAATCCGGAGCGCCGTGCACCCCCGGCGGAATGCCGCGTACGTGTAGTCCTGCTTCACCGCCAGTGATGCTGTATAGCTTTCGATGGCCTTCTCCATCTCTCCTTGATCTTCGTAGGCCTTGCCGAGGTTGGCGTGGGCGTAGTAATTTGCCTCGTTGAGGCGGATGGCAGTCTTGAAATCAGCCTCGCACTGTTTGAAGTCTGCCTTTCGCAAGAGGAGACCTGGGACGCGAGAGTTCAGAACGCAGAGGCCTCGCATGTTGTACGCGTGGTCGTTGCTGGGCTCTGCCTCGATCACGCTCGTGTAGTCCTCGATGGCGAGGGGGAGGTTGTGGAGGCCCTGGTAGCACGCAGCCCGCCCCTCGATCGCGCGGGTGTAGGAGGCATCCAAGTCCAGCGTGTGTGAATACACCTCCACTGCCTCTTCGAACTCGGACTGCATGCGGTGGTACTCGCCGAGCCAGTAGTAGATGTGTGCGTTGGTGTCGTAAACTTCTATCGCCGCCATCAGTGCAGCCTTGGCTTTGGCAAAGTTCGGTTCAGTACTCCGCCCCGTTGGATGGAGCGCCACTTTGGCCTCCTCACACTTGAGCTGGGAGTTCTTGATTCGCTCTTCTAGCAGCTTGCGCTCCTTCCGCTCCTTCGCCTTGGCCTTTGAGGCAGATCGGTTTGCCTTTGGGGGCATGGTCTCTCTATTTACACGAGGGGATCTTCGATGTGAATTACGATGGCCACCCTGAGTGTTGGGAACCGAGACCACCTGAGACTCACCTAAGTAATTGTTTTGCTGACTAATAGCGTCTTAAATATATGGAAATATAAAGTGATTTCTATTCCGCTGGAATGGTGATAATGTAGGGATGAATCATCACGGCGCGGATGCAGTGGGCTCAGTAATGAACAGATACGTACGAAACCCCGCGCCTTCACCACGCGAAGGCCACTACAGAGAGAACCAGGGAAAGACAGATCGCTGGTGCCAGGGACACAGGGACAGTTCAGTGTTTTTTATCGGTATTAGTTCTTAGATGAACAAAGAAAATTATTATTAAATGTGCTTTTACAGTAGGAAAAAGGGGGATGCGGATAACAACAAGCATTCTCTGCTTGGGGCAAGAAGATACGGAAAGAGCCAATCCGAAACATCGGACCGCTATGTGAATATGTGAAACAAACAGTTTCTTGGCTTTATATAAAAATAAATAACGTGTGTGTTCTTGTACTTTTGTATTCCGAGTTCCTGTTGTTGTTGTTCTTATTGTTGTTCTCTATTTCTTCTTGCTCTTCCTACTTCCTCCGTACCCGTAGGCGGGAAGATACGAGAGAGAGAGGTCCACCATCCAAGCACGTCTTACACGAGCCTCCCTATCCCCCGCGGCGACAGCTAAAAGCTAGGCACACAATTGCATCATCTTCATGTACAAAAAGGGGGAATGACATATATTATGTAAAAAAAAATGGCCACGAAACGATACTTCTTCACTTTCAGGAAGCGAGCCAGCGCAAGGGCACACCAGGTTGCTTGCTTGCTCGCCTTCATAGGCACAAAAATAAAGTGCCGGAGCCCGTGCAGCAATCACTCTACGCCATTGCTATCCTTCTGTTTCAATCTTTTTCATTCATTCATTTCGCCGCGTATTGTGCGCAATTCTCACTTTTCCGATTATATATCACTGTAACGCACGCGCACACGCTGCTTCACACAGAAGAAATCTAACAATTGACTTACCGGAAGCTCAAGTAAACATAATTATATTAGTGTAAAGGGTATATCCTTCCACTGTAGCAAGCTGATGATTGAAGAAAAAAAAACTGAACAAGAAAGGGAACTAAATACGTACACGTACACTATGGTCACATACCAACAACCACTGGAGCCTGTTCTGCCGCTTGCTTCTTGAGTGCTAGTGTAGTTATCGCGCAGAGATACTCCTTTTCGTCCGCATTTGGCACAACAGTGTAATTAGGGTCCTTTTCGATTAGCTCACGGAAGGTTCGGCAGCCCTCCGGAACCACGTGCAATCCAAATTCGCCCGCAACAGCAATTAGGAAGTCAATCGGGATCACGTGGGTTTCTCTCATCAGCCCGTTCTCTGTTGATAACTTAAAGCTGTGGCCGATGCGTGGCACAGCACCCTCACCCCACTCCGCCTTCATAATTGGCGTCGAGTACTTTCTTCCCTTCGCGTACAGCACGCTAGCATCGACAATGATGCCAAGAAAAACCCCCCCAGGCACAAGTGCGTTGGCCACGCTACCAACAAAATGACGAGCGGACTCCTCACTCTTGAAGACGTGGTGCATGCCGGCAAAACAAGTGATGACATGGAACTGGCGCGGGTGAACTGTGGTGATGGTGTGCGTCCAGAAGTCCGCGGAAAAAGCGTCAGCGCACACAACATCGTAGTGCGCATTGGCGGGGAGCTCGTCAGCGCTGTTGGCTACTGTCTCCACAAGCGCGCCGACTACACTAGCCTTCAGGTCTATGCCAATGTACCTCGCCGTCCTGTTGCGCATCCACTTCCGCATAACGGAACCGCCACAGCATAGGTCCAGTACGTCATTTGAGGGGCACTTGGGGTTCATGATGTCCACCAACAGCGAGATGCAGCGCGTCGTAACTTGTTGGGTAAATGTCGCGTTAGGCGGTGGCGGAACATGGTACCCAATCTCTGCTTGCGAGTTTGTCTGCGAAAACTTGTTCCAACAGTTCTCGCAATAGAAGAGCTGTGTGTTAGCATCGAGCATACCCAACGCGCACGACCGGTTGCAGTACGTGCAGTCGCCGTGTCCAGTTTCGCGCCAGCAGTTTCTACACCAGTAGCTGTTGTGTCGTGTGTTCCGGGCGCCAACATCGTCAACCTTGTGGCACCGTCCGCACTCAAACGACGATGCAGTGACAAGCCAGAGCATTTCCTTCTGTGTGATGCCGGGGCTGTGAACGAGAGTGCTTACCTCCTCAAAAGTACTCACTTTCCTCATGCCTTCATCAAAGTCGCGAAGAACGTCCCACCAGTGGGCACCATCATCCGCCCGTCGAAGGATGCACTCCAGAACAGTCCCAATGGCAACATCAGGGTAGGCGTCAGCCTGGAAATCTGCGTACTCACCCTCGTAGGGAATGTAGATGCCAGCGTCGCAGTCATGCTCAACTGCAAAGAATACTCGTCTGAGGTCGCTCTCTCCCTCTGGATTGTTCTCCACTCGATCAGCCCGGAACAAGACGGTTAGCGACACTGGGGGTACCCACACGTAGCTCTCCCTCTCAGCAATGCCATTGGCCTGGTCGTTCGGGACAAAGCATAATCCCATAGTATCGTGGTCGCAAGGTGCGGCAGATAGCAGGCCTTCAGTTTTTTCAAAAGGAACGTATTCCGCTTTCAGAGTCGTAATGTGATCGTGCGTGCCATGTGGCCAGTTGTCTTCATCATCTAGACACAGGCCCTCGACATATCGCCAGCGCTTGGAAAACGGAAGGTCAAGCACATCCGACCCTTGAAATACCAGCACGTCGTGAATAATAATACGATACTCCTGATATCCGCGGAACGACGACGTCAGTGTCCCCTTAAATACGCTTTCTTGAACAGCGCCAACAACCCCTCCAAAACATGATGGGAGCCCAAAAATACTCGAAGTCTCGATATCGACACCAAATGCTTCACCATTCACATCAGTACCCACTAAAATTGGTGATCCCATTACCTTTCGGCGTACGGAAAATCTCTTTTTTGCGAACTGCTGTGCTGCGTCTTCAAAGGCCATTCTGGTGAGCATCTTTGCGGTGTGCTTCTTTACATTTTTCTCGGAGAAAAAGTACCGGATTGCTTTCAAAGCAGCGCCCCTAGTTAATGTAGACAATTCCCGCTTAAAGACCTGGGTAGTACCTCCATAGACGGTATTCGCTGTGTCCAGAAAATTATTTTTCTCTAGCGCTTCGTCAAGCGATGCATTAACATAAAACGGGCCTTTTGAGTTTAAAAGTAGTAGCTCTTTGCTCCCAGGTGCGACGTCCGTGGCGCTAAACGATACGCCAATGATATTTGCACTAGCGCTGTCACACAAGCTACCAGCGTACTGAATCACATCCCAGATAGGGATGGTCACTTCACCTTTGGCTTGCAACAACGTCACATGAAGGTTAATAATGTACGTTCGCTCCCACTTACAGTCCCCTTGAAGTAGGCCTAAAAAGAACTCTTTGTAAGAGTCTAGATTGGCAAACGTTCGGTCCGCATCATGAGGAAAGTAATTTAGCTTGAAAGAGTAGTCTGCCAAAGTTCCTTTTGAGTATGCCTTACCCGCCCGTTCCCCGACAGTGATCATCACGCTAAGTGGAGATCTCATTCCACTGATGAAGGGGACAACGGAGTTCACAGGTATAATACTAGCAATTGGAGCAGGACAGTTGGCGAGAGCCGACGCTGGAAAGGTATCAGAGTGCGGATCCAGTTTAATGCAGGCCGTGTGGAAGTAGTGTCGATAGGCCCCTCCTGTTCGGGACCCATTCGACCCCGTCAAGGAACATCCGTAGCCAAATGAGCTCACTCTTGAATCTTGCTTAATGGTGTCATAAAACGCTTCCCATGCAGAGCCTAAAGCAGAAGAAACATCTGCTCCACACTCTTTCGGAAAGTCTAATCGAATTAGCAATCCCGGTGCATCATTAAGCGCTATTACAGCATTGACATCAGCATTGAATGAAAGAAGTGCTCTCGAAAGTAAAAATCCCGAGTTCGGTGTATCTTGTGCACTGGGGGTTGGAAGGTTAGTCGCAGAAAGAAAGCACTCGTTAAGAAACACTCTCAGTGCCTCCTCGTCTGCTCCACCGCGAATCCAAAAGAGATGCTTGAAAGATATCAACGATGCTACACTGTTTAAGTGAAGCGCATCATTCGATATATCAGCTTTTCGCTCCCGCGGCACATTTATTTTGTACCGATATAGGCCAGTTTCATTTATGCTCTGTAGGGCGGAATCGGAGGCCCCAGGAGGAACGAATGCCTTTGCGTTAACGTTGAGCATTTTTTTTTCCTGCGTTACTGACTGTATGAAGTAAAAAGAAATACAAGTTAATGAGATTGTGGGGACAATGAGTGGATTTATGGGATAGATTTCGAGTATCAACGAAATGAAGAGTCGTAGTCTTACGCAATATATGATTTATCTCCTGGATAGAGATTCATTAATTTAAAATGAAAATGGTAGCGTCACAAACTCTGATTACCGTGATGAGAATTAAAAAGAAAGAGCACATAATGCCATTTCTAGTAGCATAGCCCCCAAGATATGTGTAAGCCTTATAGTTTCCAACTGGTTTATTTATTTGTGTATTTATTTAGAAATGCAAAACCGTCAAGAGTAGAATGAAATAGGAAGGGTAAAATAATTCTGAACATACAGTACGCCAACCGTAAGTACTCAATGGAATTAATTGGTTGCAATGTAACCTCCATCTCTAAGACTAACTAGTAAATAAATAAATAAAATACACGCGAAACTCTTCTTTGACCAATCTAATCAAAGCTATCAGTTTATTTGGAGCAAAAGGGGTAAAACCGTCTGGCTAGAAAAATTGTGTTGGATCAATCTATAACAGCATTCTTTTAACACTGCTTTCCACCATTGAAAAATAAAATACTTACCATGAATCCCAGCAACAAAAGAACATGCTCAAATGATAACAGCTGAAGAATCCATGGAGCCAAAAAAAAAATGCTCTGGAGTAACCAGGAATCCCTCCATATAGGTGACAAAATAAGTGATTCTAGTCAGCAACCATGTGTGAACTAGCATTCGGTCAAGAGTGTCAAATCATAAAATATAAAAAGGAAACCCACGTTTTCTTTCTCGAATTTGTAAGCGAAAGGGTGGTTTTACTGTGCTCCTGAAAACCCACTAAAATCAAACTTTGGTAAACCGTTCCCCATTTAGGTCCGCTCTAATATGAATAAGAAGTTAAACCTCCGAAGAAACGTAGAGAAGTAACTTTGGGGTACGTCTCAAAATCCATGACATATACTACAAGAAACCAACACACACCACCACCACCATCGCACAGTTTACCGCCAAAAAAAATCACTCCGTTCAATCTAGCTCATGCACGCTCTCCAATACAGTAGGGGTCACTTCACACGTACTTGTCCGCAAATACTGGGTGTACAACAATACGTCCAATAGAAGAGTACTCCGCACATGTTCCCGCACACTCACCAACTGCTGACTCAGCATCAACAAGAAACCATAGATGCACATCTCTACATATACCCAAATGGCGCGCCTACATTTCTGGGACGCACGAAATGAAACAGGACACCCCGGCTGCAATGACCTGGCACACAAGCCTTTCCGCAGCCCCCCGGCGAAAAACCCCAAGCACACCAACCCAGATACCCCACACGACCGCCCCACGCGCACACCAGCACCCACCGCGGCCGGCGCACCTTTTTTTTCGCCCTGGTGGAAACCATACACCCCCCGGGGGGTCCGCGGCCGCCGCCAGCTCACCTTGCCACCAACCGCACCACCCCACGGGACCACGGCCGGCAGAGTGACCGCACACCAACCCGCCGCCAAAAAGGGCGAAGGCGCGGCAGCAGAAACCCCAGAGGCCAACCAGCAACACCGACCCCCCTTATGGAGGGGACGCGCTCCGACGACGCTGCGCCATCAGCCGGGCCTATGGGGCCATATTCTTTGGCGAGGGCCCCGCATGGGCGCAGACCAAAA